>APFE031467903.1:28506-42701 GCA_000404065.3 Pinus taeda | reverse complement strand
TGCGTCCGGAAATGGAATTGGTGTTGTTTTAATGCAAGATGAAAGACCCATTGCTTTCAAAAGTCATCCAATCAAGGGAAAGTATTTACAAAAAGCTATTTATGAGAAGGAAATGTTGGCTATACTACATGCACGTAAGAAATGTCGACCCTACCTAATGGGAAGACACTTCAAGGTAAAAATGGATCATGATACCCTTAAATAATTTTAAGAACAAATATTATCTTATGAAGAACAACAAAAATGGGTCACAAAGATGTTGGGTTATGACTTTGAAATCATATACAAAAAATGGAAGCAAAATGTTGTGCCAGATGCACTCTCAAGAAGGGATGAGGATGTGGAAGCATTGTTTTGTGCTATTTCTATTATCCAATCAGATTGGATAAACGAAGCAAGGGATGAATGGAAGAAGGACAAAGAAGTATGGCCATTTATTCAAAAGTTGCAAAAGATCCCAATTCAAACAATATTGCTAGAAATTGAACAGGAAGGAAATATCCTATTGGCACCTGGAGAAATCACAGAAACAAGAACCCGACAGCTATGAAATCGATCAATTTTAGAGTATCTCATCAAGTGGAAGAGCTTACCTGCTAAAGATTCCACATGGGAAGACAAGAATTTAATACAGAAACATTAAGAACTACTCAAGCGTTGAGGACAACACTTTTTGAAGGAGAGGGGCATCTTAGGCCCCTATACTACTAGTGTGACCCCTTATTGTTATTAGTACAACCCCCTTATTATATTGATGTACCCATAAAAGCCCACTATTGTTATTATTGTGCCCTTACATTATTATTGTTATGTCAGCTCTAATTATATTATGACCCCTTAGACTCCTATATATAGAAAGGAGGTCTTTCATTTGTATCATCCAAGAATTGTTCATTTGTGTAATGTAAAGGATGTTTCCCCCTCAAAGTGGCTGAATTGTAAGGCATTCATCTATATTTTCTATATTTTTGTGAGTTGGTTTCATAACAGAATGCACTCATGCACTCTTTGCCTTAATGGGTTCACTTTGAAAACAAAATTTGTCTAAGTTTGGAAGGTAGGAAAAGGGGAGAAAACAATGATTTTAGAAATAAAATCAAGTGCTATAGATCCTAACTCATCGAGAAAAATTAGACAAGCTTGAAAAATGATAAGTAAACGTCAGATGAACACTTCACAAACATTCCCCCAGCACAATGGGTGGAATGTATGTGACTGTAACTAAAATGTATCATTTTATAATAAAAAAGGTCTTATGACCTTGAAATTCACTAAATGTGTCATAATCAATTCGACGACACTGGAGAACATTCAAGAGCACTTGAAACATATATAATGACAAGAAATAACACTTGATGACCAATGCAACACTAAATACGATGGTAAAGGAGGCTCCAAAATTTGGTTGTGGTGAAATTTTTGGAGGGCGTTGTAGCGTCGACAATAGGGCACAACAAGAACAATAGTGGGCTTCTATGGGGAACAAAAATAATAGTATGGGGGCTACATGGGCACAAAAATAACAATAAAAGGGTTACACTAACAATAGAAATAAAGGTTCTACACTAATGTTATAGGAACCTAACAAAGACAACCTTGTTTCAAGTTTTCATGGAAATGTCTACAGGGTAATAATTTTGATGGCTGAAGATGAGTTTAAAAAGCACAACGAACAAATTTTTTTCTTTAACACATTTGTTTCATGTGTGGGCATAATCAAAGAAGACATAAATATATTGAAGATAGAAACTGAAGAAATGAATCATGGGAAGAATTCAATTATGCAAAAGAAATTGTTATGTTTTTGTAATGATCAAGTTTCAATAAGAATTTGAGTTTCTAGATGAAATGCTAAATTACAACTGAGAAAAAATGTAGGCCTTCATCAGAGTAATAGACCTTGGGATCTAGGAGGAAAATATTTGAAGAAAGAATTCTATTTCTTTGATGAACCTGAATTTATTTCATACTTTTGAGTAAATGTGACAATAATGAAGACTTCATGGACAGGTATCCATGGGAAGTTTTTGTTCCTAGGATTTTGATGCAAGAGCATCATTTAAACTCTTATTTCCCTAAATGCATTAAGGTCTAAAGTTCTATATACTAATATATGTAGTATGAGTTGGTTTCATTCATAATAATCCAATGTAACAAATGTATATAATATGATATAGTTGGGGAAGTTGATATTTTTTAGGGATAGTAAAGCTATTTAAGGAATTGGATTTTCTATTTTCTATTTTCTAGGAATGGAGGATATGAACCATTCTCTCACCGTTCAATAAATTTCACATTATTTGTATAAATAATATTCTTTTGGATTGAATGGGCATGCAAAAATTAAAAATAATTTTTATATAAAAAATTGAGCATATAATATGCATCGTGATGCATCACAATGCATCACAAGATTATATATATATATATATATAATATATTATATATATATATATAATATATAATATATATATATATATATAATATATATATCTATATCTATATACTAATATATATATAGAATATAGATAATATATATATAAATATATATATATATATATATATATATACATATACATACAATACATATACATATAGCACTAGAAAGTACCACGAGTTTCCTCATTATGTTGTGCATATGGATCACTGGTTATTGTTAATATTTCCTTGCTGATATTTCATTGGTGGCATTGGCTTCATGCTTTGAGTAGCCCTCTTCAACCCTTCAACCCTGGAATATAGCTCTGGGGTGACAACTACACGACATACTGATTGCAGCTTGTCTATGGTTAAGAGGAGAGTTATTATCCCTGACTATGTTTCCCAACATCATTTGAGATAAGTATTCTTTATTTTTGCTTTACATAATGAATTTTATGCCTTTGTCTGTTAATTTAGTCAGTACCATGGGTATTTGAACAAAATATGTGAAATGGTTATTTTTACCTTGAATCATGGTTGTTGTTTTTATACCTCAACAATGCCTATTTCATATGAGATGATTTTTTGTGTATAGTGCAATACTTAGTGAAATTGGTATCACATTGAATTACCTAGAATGAAATGTCCAGTAGTGATTTCTCTTTTCATTACACATATATTTATGTCCGTGTATAACGAAAGAGCTCAATTAACAGTCCCAAGTTACATGGGTTGGAAATATAATTAATGATGGACATAATTCCACCTCACTATAGCCTTTATCCCTGAACGAAAATTTAACACCACTGCAAAATATGAATAGGAGTGGACTTATGAATCAATTTACTCTCAGCATAAGAAATGGAATAATTACACGTTCCTGAACTGTAGGTAAAAAGATATGGGACACAATTTGGTTTCATGTTTGCTGAATTTGTGTGAACACACTAACAAAATATTTGGGTTATTCTGTTTGAAATATTTTATCATCTCTACAACCAGTCTTCGTGTGAAGCACTTGATGAAATCAACGCCTTGACTTTTTCCATGGGTAATACAATGAAAAGGGTATTGGTCATTGTAGTCAGTATCCTCATATTCAGGGATCATATTAAGCACAAACATGGGATATTATAAATGGAGAATAAAAGCAAAGTCATATTAATCCTCTTTGTATTTAAGTGGTTATAAAGGAGCATGCATAATTTAATTTCTAGGCAGGGTCATCAATTTGTGAATTTTTGAATATCTTATAGATTTTTTCTTCATGATATATGGTGTGGTAATATTTATTAGGCATATTTCTCATCATTGGATTTTTGTCTACTCTTTATCTTGATGATTTAGAAATTACACATCTACTTTTCACTATTTGAATGATTCAAAGGCAACTCAGAATTCATAAAATATATAGAATGCATTACAAGTTGTGAGCATATACATGTAATTTCTATTTTTTTTCTTATTTCACAATTAATATACAGTCTAAATAATATTGGAAAACCAAAACATAAATGTCTTATTTGTAAGTGAATAACTTTATCAATCCAGTCCCTGAAGGTGGATCCAAGTTACCAATAAGTAGCTAAACCACCAATCATATATAGATAATCAGATTCCCTTATTTAGGTCCCCATTGTGCTTGTTTATATCATTTACTTCTAGGCATATATATCCTTTGAGTTTCATTTAAGGAAGACTAGGAAAATGAGATAAGTATCTCATATGGAAATTGTACAATGAGTTTCTTGTAACAGTTGATGGATTTCATCAGATCAGTTTTAATGAGTAGAAGCTCCTTGAATATCATCCAATAAGTATTCTTCTTTTCCATAAGCATCCTCAAATTACCAATTTCAGCCACTTTGCGCATGCTTCAGTAAAGGGTGAAATTTATTAAGGAATTCACTATAGAACTCTCCTCGATTGGAATACACCTATATTTAAAATAGCTAAGTATATTTAAGAGGAGGAAGCATTGAATGTTAATGCATAATTTATTATTCAACGTTAATTTTTTTAAAAGGAGTAGATTGATAGGATCCCATTCCCCACATTTGTGGCTAATATTAAGCTGGATCACATTGTTTGTTTAGGCTATATAAAATATAAAATTTTGGTAAAAAATGCACTATCATTCTGTTACAATAATGGAGGAACTTTTACCTCTACAACATGAGAAATAACTAGAATTGAATTTGATGGGAATTTAAAGAGAATCTAGAAAATTCATGAGGAGAGGGTGATATCAGAGATGGAAATTATTCATTCACCAAACTTATTAGATTGGTTTAAGAAATTCATTTGGTAATGAAGCAGATTTTCAACTATTTATTCTAGGTTTAAAGTGGGGTTAAGTGTACGCTTAACTAATATATTTAATTAATAGGATTTGAATTTAGTAATTTAATCCATGTTAGGTAATAGGAACTTGAATCAGTAGAGGTACCATCAACTTGTCCAGGGATTTTACTCAATTTAAAGAGAAATGAGTGATTTATGGTGGAGGAGCAGTAAATGCCACCACTAGAATTCTTACTTGTAAACAATGTTCTGATGTATGCAAGCAAGAATATCAGACAACCAAAGACAAAGGGGAAATCCCTAACAATATTTACCTTAACTCACATAGAGGATGAACCACAAAGTAGATGGATAAAAGAGAACCAATTGAATGAGTAGGAAAGGCTTAAGAATTAGATAAAGGTTCCTAGAATAATAACTAACTCCACCACCACCATAGGGGGTTCTAGAATAATAGCCAATTCCACTACCACAATATTCCAAACCTTCAAATGATGCCACATTCCAATGAAAATTTGGAAAAACGCTGCCAAAACCATCAAACATTCCAAGTATAGGGATGACATTTAATGGAAGAGAAACCACTATCAAGTCCATACCACCTAAACATCCAGTTTTGAAGGTTTGATTCTCCATTGTCACGTAGGATCTATGAGATCCATACTAAACCCTTCATCCTATAAAGCATAATTATTATTGAACATGTTGTTGGTACTTGGGGGCTTCTTTGGAGCTATCATACTGATAGAAGAGAAATAATGAACTCACTCGTGATGATTGTGAGGTTTGAATGCTAAATGTGTCATTTACCTTTCCATATGAAATTTTTTAGGGATTGGATAACTTTAGTGCCATTGAACTACACTGGGCCATCGAGCCACTAGGCCAGGATTGGGCTGATGATTGGCCACATGTGTAGATTTAAATAACACAAATATCTCTAGGGTTTATGAAATTATAAATAATATCAGGGGGGTCAACTGGAAAAGGTAGTATATGTGCCCTAACCTAACATAGAATGATGTGGCAATAGGGTAATATGCCACATGGGTGCCACATGACATCACAAAGTGCTCCAACATAGAGAAGGAGGAGAACTTTAAAACAATATCACTTTTGTTTCTTGAGCCCTATTAGGGAGAAATTGTATGTCACCGAAACCATTGCGACGAGATGGATCTCATGAGTTGGGTTTTTTTTAGTGTAAGAAGAGTAAAGAAGAAACAAATTCTATCCCATTTTCATAAATACACACTGAGCATCGATGGTTAGCATAGTAACCACCTCTAGTTATTAGGTTAGATAGGGGGGTGTGCTACATCTCCCATAACTAACTTCTGGGGGAAATGGAAAAGATAGGGGTTTTAATTCCATCCCAACAAACTAAATTCTAAGAAAGGGAATTTCAACGTGTAATAATTTTCTCTATTCCCTTCATTGGTTCCCACTCATGGCATCATAGTCTATATAGGTGCTCCATTCTTTCATTCAATTGTTGGAAAACTTTTACTGATAGTACAACTTAATTACATTGTTAATTCCTAACAAAATGTCCATTATGAAATATCTTAGTAATAGATGTCATAATTATATTTGTAATAGGGTTCAAAAGTGGGGTGTTAGAATCCTCTCCCTTCCCCACCGTCCCCCCCTTAAAGGAACATATTCATCAGTGTTCTATTATTGATAATGGAGGTTTTGTACAACAATAAAAAATGGGTATGTCATCCTAATAGCATCCTCTAGTTTCTATATCGCCAAATTTTCTGCAAGTGATTCCACGACACCTTAACATGTGTAATGGATTATTTATCGAGCAATATCTCCTTCCTACCTAGCATGCATTGAGGTTTTGGTATGAATTGCCTTCAAGTTACATCTGGATCACAACCCAATCAATGATGTGATAATAATAATGCACATATTTCTTAAGCAAGGATATATAAAATACATGACGATCTTTCACAATAGGAGATAATGAAAGCTTGTATGCTCTCAATCATTGATTTCCACTTATCATTTTCTAATGTGTAGAAAGGACCAACATCTATTCCCCAACCATTGGACTACTATCCCTCAAATATTGTTTATTATGTTGATGGCGTACAGTCAAAACATTTAATTGAAATGGCCATGTAAGGTTGAATTAGCGCATAGGCTTGTTTTGAGAGCTCTCAACCTATGCACATGCATATCAATGTATATATGTGCATATATATATATATATATATATATATATATATATATATATAATATATATATATATATAGATATAATATATATATATATAATATATATATATATATATATATATATATATATATGTGCATATATATATATATATATATATATATATATATATATCGTAACTACATGTTTATGGAGCATCAAGAGTTTAGGCCGAGGCACATATGCATAGAATGGGGGGCCCTAGAACTAAGCGTTGGGCCTTTAGACCTGTTGATGGTCCAAAATGACTTTATCAACATGTAAGGGAGACTAACCAGTCGGGACCTTAAATCAACTCCTTTTCCATTTGGAATGGTGGTTCTGAGTGGTTAAACTAGGTGTAGTTACCCTCTCTCTATCTCTGTTGGCTTATAGTATGTCTATTACTTTCCAATAGAGAAGAGAGATCAGATCGTCCCTCTTGTAGAGCTCATGTAAGAAAGAGATCCTTAAGCTGAATTAATGGCTCAGCCATACCACTCTAAAATCTACCACTGTGTAAGAGGACTTCTAGAATGCAATATTTAAAACTAAATGCAAGTCTACTCTAAGTAAAAAACAATAAATCCTAAATCTATCTCGATTGAAAGAAGGATTAGTCCCCCTCTAAACCAAGAGCACAGTAAAAAGGGGATTTAGATCAAGTTTGAATTTGGAATAAAACTTAAGTCAATATGCCAAGGAAATAGTTCTAAGATTCATTTTTAGTTCTAGAAAGTATATCTTTTCAACTATCCGATGAATAATCATCAGATCTCTAGTCTACATACATCCAAATTCAAATAAAATGAATTCAAACTAAAAAGATATGATTGCATTAACGAAATAGTTCTCATAAAATAATCATTATTAAAAAAATAGAAACTTGACATGAATTTGCTAAATAGTTAAAAAATATGTTCTATTTATCTATTCGAATTCATAATTAAATTTGATAACAATTAGATCCATCATTAAAAGATAGATTTAAAATAATTTAAACAAGAACATATTAATTGAATTTACAATAACGATAATTTTTAAAAACACATACTTATTTGGATCAAGAGTTACATCAAATTTTATTAAATGCAAGCCACCAATCAACCTCTGTCTTCGACAATAGTGTACAAGAATTAAAGTTCTGATTACAACCTTTGAGTGCATGAAATTCTCAGAACATTTCATGATAGCATGAAATTTTCAGAGTTGAAATACATATCTTTTAATCTACACAAGTATGGTCCAAACTAGGTAATTCTCTACAAAAATATATCTCCCGAGATTAGTGCAAAAATCCATATCTTTGTAGAAAATTTCCTCCCCAGGTTTCAGATATGGAACCCCCCTTTTATCGATTCTACAAAATCCATACTTATAATTACAAAATTAAATTAGAATGAGAGAGTTATTGGAGAATAAATTTTCTCCAAGGAATTTCAATGGCCAAAATTCTTCTTTCCCTCTTGTTGGTACAATTATATTCCTCCATCTCCTCCCCTCCTCATCTCCCCAATTGGTTTCCTTTCAAAAACCAATCAAAGTTTAGAAATTAAAACAAATTTGATGTACAAAATAGAAATCAAACTACTCTTAAAAAAATTGATAAATTAAAATCCAAAGTAATTCTTGTGCTATGATTTATTCAAATGGGTTAGATCAGCCTTTGAGTATTTCTGGGAATGAATTCGTGGCAATAGTTTTCAAGCCAATAAAGTTTTCCCAAATCAAAATAGAAAAACTAATTTTTTGGTTACAAATTAGTCACTTTGTCTTCTGCTGGATTTCTGGGTCTTAAATGATTGTATATACTAAAATTTACCATTACATATTATTCTCCTCTGTCTTAGCTTTCCAACGAGCTATTGCAAACTTCATTTGGTTGAGTGAATCTTGAGATATGCCTCTTTGAAGTTGGGGTGCCAAAATTATCAGAATTCTGGAAACATTTTGTCTGGGATTAAAATTAGGCAAATTTTAATTAAAAATATAAGCCTAATTAATTTAATTAATAATTATTAATCAAGAAAATAATTAAAATTAATTAATTTATACAAATTAATTAAAATTTTAAATTTAATTACAGGTTAATTAAGAAATAAATTATTGAATTAAATTATTAATTAAAATAATTAAAAATTTAATTTAATAAACTAATAATAAAAACAAAATGGGACACATGTCAAGTGGCTATTTGTCTGAGTGAATGGGCCTTAGTGGCTTTTAGTTCAACATATGAGCCATGAGTAAAGTGGGAGGCATGACAAATTTAATACAAAGTGAAGAGGGGGTCATAAGTAGTGGAGTCCTTGGAGGAGAGATAAGGAGAAGGGATTTCAGAGCATCGAGAGAATGGGATATTGGAGGTTGATGAAAACTAAAGTTATAATGTCAAAATGCTTCGAGGTTCCAATTGGAGGCATAAGGTATATCGGAGGAAGCATGACATCGAGGTATCAAAGGAAGCATGACATCAGGGTATCAGAGGAGAGAGAATCATCAAAGGTCAGAGGTTATAATCTCATGAAAGGTTTTATTTATATATATGAAACTTTATGTCAACTTTATAACGAAGTTTTGACCCATCAGAGGAATAATATATCGAGGATTCTTTTTAAATAGAGTTACAAGATTGAAAAGCTCTGAGGTCTCGATGAATGAGTATCGACGGTTGAATTTTAAATGTATTACGATAAAAATAAGTTCCTAGGTTCTGATGGGAGGTGGAGTATGGTATGAAGGAGGAGAGGAGGGGCCATGTGGAATAGGACCCTCCCTCCTTTGTATGAACTACAACAACTTATTATGTTAATTGAATTAAAATAACTACAACCACTTGAGTTTTCGGGATTTCAGATCTCAAAACTTTTATTGAAATTTGAGATTTAAATTAATTTTTGAAATCCGATAATGCACAATTTTAATTGTTCTATAATTTGGTTGTAGTGATTTTGTAGGACACTTAGTAAAAATGGTTTAATTAAAAAAATAACAAAACTGAATATTGACAATTAATTTACCAAATTTAACATAATATACATTTTGTACATTTTTAGCCCTGGTGGTAAAAATAACTTAATTTCGGATAAGCACCATTTGCAAAGATTGCAACCAAATGAGATGAAACAAGAAATGATGGAAGACTTTAGAAAATTCAAATGCAGTGAAGCAATCATAATGAAAATCCAACGATAATTAAAATTTGGCAAAATTGTCAGACACTTAAGTAAAAGAAAATATTAAAAGGTGATTCTGCCAAAATTTACGGAAAGGGTCCCCATTATTTGAAATAAATAAGTTAAAAATGGGGGTGTTGTGATTTCACCACAACAAGATGATAACACCTTATATCACAACCGAGGGTGGAGGTGAGGGCTCAAATGGATGGTGGGATCATTTTACAAAATCAACAACTAGGAGGTTGGCGGGGCCTCTTCCCTGTGATGTCAATAAGGTGAGGGGAGAGTCCTAACTCTATCACAACTATCGTTTTTGTTGTGGGAGATCAATGACTAGGGCCTCCCCCCTGTGACATTAACAAGGGGAGGGTGAGGACCTACTTGTTAGAAAAATATTACTTATGACAGAGAAATGCAAGACATATAATATGCGGAAAAACACAAACACATAAAACCAGAGAGACAGAGATATACGTGGTTCACCCAGTTTGGGTTTCGTCCACCCCGAACATCCAGTCCTTACTTTCTATTATCCAACAAAATGAAGAGACACAACCTACAACAGATCCACTATGATATCCTCTATTTTCTCTCACAATCTCATATCTCTGTTTCTCGCTCTGAGAATACACGTATATTCCACTGCCTTAATACAATGCCCTCATACAAAGAGAGGGGTTGCCTTCTAGGGCAAAAAACCCTAAACTAAACATAAATTCTACTGTCAAATCATCCGCCTAATGAACGACCCAGATTGACTAGAAATTACTATACTTTTACAAGGCAATTTTACATATGTTTTTATCTTCGAGGGTGCTACCCCCAAAATCCCCGCTGGGGGACTGCTGGGAAAAAAGCCCTAAACTAAACATAAATTCTACTGTCAGATTATCAGCCTAATGAATGGCTTAGATTGACTAGAAATTATTATACTTTTACAAGGCAATTTTACATCTGTTTTTAGCTTTGGGGGCACTGCCCCCAAAGCTAAAAATAGATGTAAAATTTCCTTGTAAAAGTATAGTAATTTCTAGTCAATCTAGGTTGTTCATTAGGTGGATGATCTGACGGTATAATTTATGTTTAGTTGAGGGTTTTTTATCCCTAAGAGGCAACCCCTCTCTTTGTATGTGGGTATTGTATTGAGGCTGTGGAATATATGTGTATTCTCAGAGCGAAAAACAGAGAGGTGAGACTGTGAGAGAAAACAAAGGATATTACAATGGATCTACTGTAGGTTGTGTCTCTTCATTTTGTTGGATAATAGAAAGGAAGGATTGGATGTTCAAGGTGGACGTAGCCCAAATTGGGTGAACCATGTATATCTGTGTCTCTTTGGTTTTATGTGTTTGTGTTTTTCCGCATATTACATGTCTTGCATTTCTCTGTCATAAGTAATATTTTTCTAACAACTGGTATCAGAGCTGAAGGTCTATTTGGCTGATAAACTCGCAGGTTCTCATTCAAGTGGGAGAAATGGCGGAATCTAGTAAGTTTAGGGTCGAGAAATTTAACGACCAAAACTTCCTGCTGTGGAAGATGCAGATGGAAGATTATCTGTATCAGAAAGACTTGTACCTACCATTGAGCAGAGAAACAAAGAAGCTGATGGCTATGACAGATGAAGAATGGAACATTCTCGATAGATAGGCACTCAGAACAGTACGGTTGTCCCTCGTAGCGTCAGACACCTTCAACATTTCGAAGGAAACAACAACAGAGGATTTGATTCAGGTGTTGGCGAAAATATATGAAAAACCCTCGGCCTCAAACAAGGTATTTCTTATGAAACGGTTATTTAATATGAAGATGTTGGAAGGTGGATCTCTTGTAGACAATTTAAATGTTCTGTAGGGGTAAAATTTGATGATGAAGTTAGAGCTCTGTTATTCTTGTGCTCATTGCCAGAAATTTGGAATGGTTTAGTAATGGGCATTAGTAACTCTGTTTCTAGATCTAGTACTTTAAAGTTTGATGATGTTGTCGGTGCATCCTTAGTGAGGAAATGCAATGGAAAAGCTCCCATGAGACATCAGGTAATGCTTTGAGTGCAGAGTCTAAGGGAAGAAGAATGGAAAGAGGAAAGAGCTCAGGATATCGTAGTAAATCAAAGAAAGGCAGATCCAAGTTCAGATCGGGGATAGTGTGCTAGAAATGTGGAAAGAAAGGACACCTAAAGAAAGATTCTAGATCTCGGAAGGGAAAAGAAGGAGACACACAACAAGAAAACAATAATGAAGCAAATGTGACAGGTGAGGTGTTACAAGATGTTTTGATTCTTTCTTTCAAAAATATTACTGATTCTTGGGTGGTAGATTGAGGGGCCTCATTCCATGCCACATCCGATAAGAAATATTTTCATGGCTATGTTCAAGGAGATTTTGGACAAGTCCATTTGGGTGATGATAAACCCTGTAAAATTGTTGGAATGCGTAAGGTTCTTGCAAAATAGGAGAATGGAAACTAATGGCTACTAAAGGGGGTAAGGCATGTTCTAGATCTGAAGAAAAATCGGATTTCAACAGGGCAATTAGGCGGTGAAGGTTGTGTGACAATTTTCACAGATAAAGCTGGGAAGGTCACCAAAGGAGCCTTGGTAATATAAAAAGGCGAAAATGTTGGTACATTGTATTTATGCAATGGTATTTCTAACACTGTTAATGCTTTAACTTCCAAAGGAGCAGATGTAGCATTATGGCATCATAGGCTCAGACACATGAGTGAGAAGGGGATGAAGATTCTTCACTCAAGGAATTTTTTGCCAGGTTTGAAGAATGTTGATTTGGACTTTTGTGAGAATTGCATTTATGGAAAACAAAGTACAAAGCTGACTGTGGTGAAGGGGTTTGCATAGAAAACAAGTATTGATTTTGATGAAATATTTTCTCCTGTTGTTAAAATGACTTCAATCAGAACTATTTTAAGTCTAGTAGTAGTTGAAGATTTGCATCTTGAGCAGTTAGATGTAAAGACAACCTTTCTCCATTGGGATTTGGGGGAAGAGATATATCTGCAGCAGCCACAAGGATATGAGGTAAAAGGGAAGGAAACAATAGTATGCAGGTTGAAGAAGAGCTTATATGGCTTAAAACAGGCTCCAAGGAAGTGGTATCTAAAATTTGACAAGTTTATGTCTAAACATGGTTATACTAGATGTCACTCTGATCATTGTGTGTACCTAAAAAAGCAAAATGATGGCAACTATATTATATTGTTATTATATGTAGATGGCATGCTTCTTGCAGGGTCTAACATGAAAGAAATAAATGTGCTCAAAAGAAAATTGGCAAATTCATTTGCAATGAAGGATTTAGGAGTTGCAAAACAAATCCTTGGTATGAGAATAACTAGAGACAGAAAAAATCACAAATTAACATTGTCTCAGAATGAGTACATACAAAAGGTTTTGAAAAGATTTAATATGCACAATGCAAAACCAGTTAGTATACCTTTTGCTAGCCATTTCAAACTTAGTAAGGATATGTGCCCAAAGACCCAAGAAGACATGGATTATATGTCTAAAGTTCCATATGCATCAGCAGTTCGAAGCTAAATGTATGCAATGGTCTGCACAAGGCCTGATATTGCACATGCAATGGGATTTGTAACCAGGTACATGAACAATCCGAGAAAAGAACATTAGATGGCAGTGAAATGGACTCTCAGATATTTGAGAGGTACCACAAATCAAGCATTATGCTTTGGTGGTTCAAACATTTCTCTACAAGGATATGTTGATGCAAATATGACAGGTGATAGACATAACAAGAGGAGCACTATAGGATATGTATTTACTATAGGTGGAACAATTTCCAGTTGGGTTTCAAAAACCCAAAGTGTTGTTGCACTTTCAACAACAGAAGCAGAGTATGTAGCTACTACAGAGGCTAGTAAAGAAATGATTTGGTTACAGAGGTTTATGGATGAATTGGGTAAGAAGCATGATATGGGCACGCTATACAGTGATAGCCAAAGTGCCATTCATCTTGCAAGGAACTCAACATTCTAAACACATACAGCTCAAGTACCACTTCATACGATCAGTGTTGGAAGATGGAGAGTTGAAGCTGGAAAAGATACACA
>APFE031467903.1:6227-28104 GCA_000404065.3 Pinus taeda | reverse complement strand
ATTTTGGGGGCAGCACACCTGAAGCTAAAAATAGATGTAAAATTGCCTTGTAAAAGTATAGTAATTTCTAGTCAATTTGGGTCGTTCATTAGGCAGATGATCTGACGGTAGAATTTATGTTTAGTTTAGTGTTTTTTTCCTTAAAAGGCCACCCCTCTCTTTGTATGAGGGCATTGTATTGAGGCTGTGGAGAATATGTGTATTCTCAGTGTGAGAAATAGAGAGGTGAGATTGTGAGAGAAGAAAGAGGATATTACAGCGGTTCTGTTGTAGGTTGTGTCCCTTCATTTTGCTGGATAATAGAAAGGAAGGACTGGCTGTTTGGGGTGGACGTAGCCCAAACTGGGTGAGCCACGTAAATCTATGTCTCTCTGGTTTTATGTGTTTGTGTTTTTCCGCATATTATATGTCTTGCATTTCTTTGTCATAAGTAATATTTTTCTAACACTACTAACCCTTAGATGAGTCAATTCGGGCATGGATTGTTGGATGATCCGCTTGGAATCATGCGTGAAACCAAACAATGCAACGCCCTACTTATCATGTTAGGGAGGGGAAAGAGGGGTGGTGCATTTAATCCCAACCAAAATTTGAATGGTTTAATGTGGGTTGTTTGATGGTGGATGGCTATACGTGTGTGTGTGTGTGTGTGTGTGTGTGTGTGTGTGTGTGTGATGTTTTACATGGGCACATCACTTATTGTATATTTATAATTATATGCATGGTACACCCAAAAGTAATGGTGGGGAGTAAAATAGAGAATAAAGGATTGATACATGCCACGTGGGGACCACGTGGGTGCCATGTGGTAGGAAAATAGAGGTAGCACATTTGAATTTAATGAGACTTTAATTTGTAATACTGGAGTCCAAATTGGACAAAATTTTAATCCCTGGAATAGTCTCACTGAGACAAATATGATAAGTAAATCCAAATTTAGTTTTGGAAACTCTGAAGAAAGGAAAAAAAAAATACCACTTTTTTCTAACTATACCAGGGAAGTTTGGTTAGCATAGTAATCACACTCCCAAGGGTAAGGATGTGAGCTCACAGTTGGTACCAAAGCATCAAAGTTCAACACTAGGACTGGATGGGATCTATCATGGGAAAAATAATAGAAATATTATTTCCAAGCCCTTGGGAATAAGTTGGTACTCTGATACAAAGTTAACTGAGAAAAGGGGTTTCATATTGAATTTTATAAAATTGATAAAACAAAAGCTTAGGTGTTAAAAGTCATTATGTGATTGATCATTGTGTGAGATAACAATTTGTGTTGACTGGTATATTTTGTTGACTATGCATGCATATGTAATAATGCTAATGATTAGATGTTTGACTAATATTGAAGTACTAACATGAATTGTTTTGTTTCAACTAGCCCTACCGTAGAAAATCCACAAAAGCAAGTTCAAGGGCACGATTTTGTCATTTATTTATACTATAAAGTATCTAATAATTATGTGTGAATGGCAGCACATCACAAGCAATAAAGGACAATGAGAAATAAAGGAATGGGTATCAGGATGGTTCAATATAGTCCTGACACGTTACAACATGGGCATGAAGAATCTTTAGTGGAGAATAAGGGAGGAGGAAACTCTCTCGTCTGGATGGATACCTTGAGGATACTAAGGGTCAATATTATGAGTTGTAAGGAAAATAATGAAAGGTTGGTAAGGGCTCAGGAGAGGGAAGCTGAGGTAAATGCAGTCATACTACAAAGCCACCCATACTTATAGAGATAGAAGAATTATGAGTTGGGGATTATTCATAGAGACAGATAAATCCCTTTATAACTAGAAGAGAGAACAAATGGGGAATATGGTAGCAAGTCTAGGAAGAGGCACATATTGGAAAGTGAAGACATCGTGAGAGAGAATACACCATTTAGTACCTAAGAGAGAAGAAATAGAACTTATGGGTATCACTCTAGTAGACATTCTAGTTCTACTAATAGGAAGCATCATCATCATTATCATAATCATCATCATCAGAGAGAGAGAAAGGGACTATATACCAGAGGAATTGAATAAGGCCAATCCACCAACATTTGATTAAAAAATGAATAAATATGAAGATGCATAAGCTTGGTTTCTGGAATGAACAAGTCCGTTAGAATCCACAATTATTTTGAGAAAATGAAAGCAACGATAGCCACCTATTGGTTGAAGGGAAAATAAAATATATGATGGGAAGATTTGAAGAATGTTAAAGGCATAAGTGAAGAGGATTTGTGTTAGAGTGAATTTGAAAGGCTCTTGAGAAATACATATCTATCAGAAAAATACTATGATAGCAAAGAAAAATAATTTTATTTGCTCAAAATGGGACATATGTTGGATGAAGAATACACCACCAAGTTTCTAGAATTGCTGAGATATGTACCATATCTTAAGGATGAGAAGAAAAAAGTTCAAAGGTTCATCAATGGGATGCCCTTATCATTATAGATTGAGTTGAATATCATGAACCTAGAACAATATATGATGCCATGAAAAAGCTAAAGCATGGTTATGAACAATCAAATGTAGGCCATAGTTCAAGGGTGATTGGAAAGAAAAGAACAACATGAAAGATAAAAATAAATGGCACAAGAAAATTGTAGATAGAAAAGAAGGTATGCACACAACCAATGCAAGTGAATCAAAACAAAAGTTGAATTCAACTGACTACCAACCTATGGGAGAGTGGTGTGGTGTTGAGAGCAAGGAGCCCATGCAATGTTCAACTTCTATAGAAAATCATCATGAGAAATATTTCCCACACCACAAAAACACAAGAACATGAATATATAATGCACAATAGGCTCATACTATGGGAGATATAGCACAGAGCATGCCCATAATATATGAAACCATGGAAAATTAATAGGCATACCATTAGGCTTCCATAATCGAGATGAAAGGTAATGTTTGTAATCAAATTATTTCTATTTTGATTAACCCCAGCTCAAATTATAGCTACACAATCAAAATGCTTGTTGATGCCAATTGAACCAGGAACCATAAGAGGAATCCTGGCTAGTCAATGAGCCATGAGAAAAAAAAAGAGGGTTGAGTATTGGGTGAAGGATTGCCCAATTTAAAAAAATGAAATTCCCATTGTGGTAGACCTCAATGTGGTGCCACTAGGAGCATATAACATAATGTGAGGAATGGATTATTTGTAAAAACACCACACTAAGGTGGGCTGTTTTAAAAATAAAATTGAATTGTTAGAGAAACATGGAGAAGGAAGGGTATGGTAGGGAAAGTGGAAGCCCATATTCGTGACACTAATTTCAACCATGCAAGCCAAGAGAAGTAATAGGAAAGGATGCATCTTATTTGTTGTGAAAATTTCTAGTAGTTTTGAAGCCAAAAACAATACTGAGAGTAATGAAAATGACATATTAACCATATATCCTACCCTGAATTAATTCCAATATGTCTTCCCTGAAGAGATTCCTGGATTACCTCCTCATAGAGAGGTGTATTTCTCCATAGAATTAATACTAGGAGAAGCTCCAACATCAAAGGCACAATATTAGATGAGCACTCTAGAGTTGGTTGCGTTGAAGCTATAGCTTAAGGACATCATACATAAGTTCGCGTATGTCTCTGTGGGGAGATCCAATGATATTTATGGAGAAAAAGGATGTCACACTAAGGTTGTGAAATGAATACATGAAACTAAACAAGGTTGCCATCAATAATAGGTACCATTTTCCAATGATTGATGACATGTTCAATCAATTAATGGGAGAAACAATCTTTTCCAAGATTGATTTGAGGTCAAGGTATCATCAATTGTGCATCAAGGAGGAATATATCCATAGGACATCCTTTCGAATGAGGTATGGGAATTACAAGTTCATAGTGGTACCCTTTGGGATTACTAATGCCCCTACCACCTTCATGTTTTTTATGAAAAATGTGTTGCACCATTACTTCAAAACATTTGTGATTGTCTTCGTCGATGATATATTGATATATTCAAAAATTGAAGAACACAAACAACACCTAGCTGCAATGCTACAATCACTGAGGGAACACAATATTTATGCAATAATTAGTAAGTGTGAGTTCTTGCAATCACAAATACATTATTTGGGACACATTGTCTCCAAGGGGGGGATATAAGCTGATATCAAGAAGATCAAGGCCATAATGGAGTGGCTAGAACTGAAGAATGTGAATTAGATTAGATCATTCATCGGGTTGGAAGGATAGTACAAAAGGTTTATAAAAAAATTCTCCAAGATAGGCCACTCAATCATTTCTTTGTAGAATAAAGGAAATAAATTTGAGTGGACAATTGAGTGTGCAACAAGCTTTGAATAATTGAAAACATTTCTCACTAATGCACCAATGTTAATAATTGTAGATCCAAAATAATAATATAATATATATATATATATATACTATATATATATATATATATATATATATATATATATATATATATATATATTATTTATATAGATGCCTACAAGGAGGGGCTAGGTGGAGTCTTAATGCAAGAAGGATATCTAGTTTTCTATGATTCAAAGAAGTTAAATGAACATGAGGAAAACTATGCTCATGATTTGGACTTAGTTTCCATCATCCATGTAATGAAAATGTGGAGGCATTACCTCCTCGACAAAATATTTATGCTTATGACATTTCATGGAGGACTCAAATATTTGTTTGATCAACCTATGTTGAACGCAAGACAAGCTAGATGGTTGGTTGTACTTAGCCAGATTGACTTCTAAATAAAGTACATAAAATGAAATGAAAATATGGCTTTCGATGCACTTAGTAGAAGGATTCAATTTAATCACATGGAAACCATAATTTCTTATGGATTAGACCTAGGAGAATGGGTCAAAAATGTAAGGAAGCATGATGAGAAAAATCAGTAGATAAACCAAAATCTACAACAACATTGTGTGGATGAGGCATATCATCTGACAAATGATGCTGTAATTAGACTTAGGAACAAAATATATGTGCCAAACAATGATGATTTGAAGGGGCTTATAATGAGAGAGCCCCATGCTATGCCATAATGTGGCCACCTAGGATACCAAAGACTCTTATGGCCATAAAAAGGTTTTTTTATTAGCCTAATTTGAAAAAGGAAGTTGTTGATTATGTTTCTAAATTCATGCAGTGAAAACAAGTGAAGGCTAAATATGAACACCCAACATCTTTATTACAACCCATTCCATTTTAAAATGGAGATGGGAAGTGGTATCCATGGATTTCATTACCCGTTTTCCAAGAACATCCAAACAACATGATGCAATTATGGTGGTAACTGACAAGATGAAAAAATTAGCTCATTTTATGGTAGTCAAATCCACCAATTCAACTAGTGAGGTGGCTCAACTTTTCATAAAGGAGATTATGAGCTTGCATAGAGTTCCAAAGAAAATAATTTGAGATAGAGAGCGAAGACCACTTCAAGATTTTGGAAGAAACTATTTATAGGCCTTGGGACAAAATTGGCCTCCAATACAACCTACCATTAATAGATAGATGAGAAAATTGATTTGACAAATAGGATCCTTGAAGACATGTTGAGGATGTTTGTGATGCACTAGCCAAAGAAGTAGGAGTATCTTCCACTTGTACAATTTTCATACAAAAATGGGTACCAAGAATCTCTAAAGATGAGCCTGTTCAAAGAACTTTATGGAAGGAGTTGCAATACTCCTATCAGGTGCAGCAATCCGATTAACGAAGCCCTTATTGGACCTAATATGCTAAAAGAGATAGAGAAAAAAATGCAAATCATCAGGAAAAAATTAAAGGTAGCATAAGTTAGGCAGAAAAGATATGCGGATAAACATAGGGTGCATACGGAGTTCCAAGTTGGGTAACATGTTTACTTGAGAGTTAGACCCAAGAAAATTTACTTGAATATTAGGTCATGTGCCAAGTTAGCACCACAATTTTATGGGCCTTTTTTAAATACTTGAAAGAATAAGGCTAACGTCCTATACATTGGGCTTACTTCCATCGATGAAAGTTCATGATGTTTTCCATGTTCCTTTGCTTAAAAGATATGTACAAGACTCTAATCATGTGATTGACTAGTTTGTATTGTAGGTGGAACCATAGGGAGAGTCCCAACTAGGGCTATTATACATCCTAGACCGGATGAACCTCACACTTCAGAACTAAGCAATAGATCATGTCAAAGTGTGGTGGAGATAGTTTGGGCCAGAGGAAGCCACTTGGGAAATTTTTTATTCAATGTGGGAATCATATCCTTTTTTTTCGTTGGTTGAAACAAACGTATGTAAATTTGTAAATAATGTATAGAGTTGTATATATAAAGCCCCATAAAACAATATGTTTTTTTTTTTTAAGCATGTATTTTGTGTTGTATATGGACAAAGCACATTGAGGGAAGTGTTCCCCAAAAAGGGAGGAGTTGTGAGAACCTTGGTTATTTCCCACTCATGTATGCAATGAAAATATTGAAAAACGATGTGCAAAGTTAAGGGACACATATTCCAGAGTTAAGGAGGTTACTTGCTTGGGATAGTTAAGGTTTCCTTACAACAAGAGATCTGAATTGTTTTATGGCAACCATTGAAGGCTAGTTAGTGTGCCTTAAATCCACTAATTTTATGAATTAATTGAGTTAAAGAAGAAGGATGAGAATCCATGTTTTCCTTGGACAAACTGACAAGGAAAAGGGATGAAAATTCATGAAGAATGGGCTATTTTGGTAGTAGGAACAATGAAATTTAACAATGCAGAACATAATGAGGAGGAAGAGAAGGAAGGGAAAAGAGGGATAATGAGCTTAACAAGTTGGTAAGCGCATTTGAATAGGGGGTATGTGAGAAACAAAGGATAACCTTTTCTTGATTTTTGTGATGGTTGGGAAATTTCATGCTTAGATTATGGATTGGAAAAGGAGAAGGGTATCTATGTTCTTCCTTAAGAAAAAAGGAGGACCCCAAAAGGGTTGAAAATAGAGGAAACCTATGCATAACCATGGCCTAGAGAAAATTAAGGAAATCTATAGGGAAGGAGGAGTCCCATGCATCTACAACACTCAAAGAAGTTATATAAATTGGTTGAGAAACAAGAGAATGGAAAGGAATTCCCTTCAGGTGAGGATAAGTATCTAGATTCCATAGGATTGGAGGGTGGGGATGGTCTTCTCTAGGTTCCCTTGAAAGTGGGGGTGGAGAATTGATCCTTGGAATCCTAGCCTCGGAAGTTCTTAATTCTCATTTACCTTTTCATATAGTTTTTGGAAGTGAGTTTTTGCATCGATTGGGTGAAACCACTATGTTACATGATTTCAGGGTGGAGGTGAAATATATGGACTCCCTGGTGTTTGGTCAAGGGTGGAGGTAATAGGACTCTAGAGTCCCTGTGTAATTGTTGATTGCTAAATAGGTTGTGGGTGAATGTGGGGGAACCTCTAGAATCCTTGTTTCAACTAGCAGTTGGAAGCTAATCCATTGAGGAAAAACCACGTCAATCTCTGGAATCTGGCTATAGGGTGACGATTGTAAGTGATGATTGGCTGCAACTTGTCTATGGTTGGGTGGAGAGTTATTGTCCTAGACTCATTTTCCCAACTTTAATTTTAATTCAAGATATGTTTCTTCATATGTAACATGTTCAAGGAAATTTATGTTTATATTATTAAGTTGATTTTGTATTTTTGCATGAAAGGTGCATGGTTTTCTTGTGGTTAAAGGAATGAGGTTTTGATAAATGTTCCTTGAGATTGTGATTCTACATCAATGTTCTTCATGTAGGGGAATATATATATATATATATATATATATAATATATATATATATATATATATATATATATATATTATATATATATAATACATAATATATAATATATATATAATATATAATATATAGTGTTGTATGATTAGAATGGTTACACGTGTTTTCGGTGTGGGTAAACATTAGGCACAGGTATACTAATTTGTTTTAATTCCATCAAACCTTGATTTTGACCAATGAGATGAAACAATGATGGCTCAAAACCATAATGGGCTAGTACAAGGAAACATGTGTCATCCTCATAGAATGAGTAAATACATTGGTACAATTGATATAATGAAGTGCTTAGACCTCACTAAAATGAATGTAAGAGAGTATGGTACACCCACAGGTGATGGTGTGGAGTAAAATAGAGAATAAGGGACTGAGACATTCCACGTGGGTGCCATATGGTAGGAAAAAGAGGTAGCACCTTTGAATTTAATGGGACTAATTTGCAATCCTAGAGTCCAAATTAGACAAAATTTATATCAGTAGAATAGTTTTTTGCTAGGACAAATATGATAAGGAAATCCAAATTGAGTTTTGGAAGCTCAAGAGAAAGAAAAAAATTACCCCATTTCTCTACCTGTACCATGGAATTTGGGTTAGCATAGTGAGAAGACTCCCAGGGGTAAGGGAGTGTGTTTACAAATATTTATATCAACTAATTTTCCCATAGTTTTATGTTATGTGATTATCCCTTTCTACAAGTGTATAAGAATCTTTCATTATGTGAAATACATAGATATGGGAGAGGCACAATATGGAGGGAGGAGGAAGGGAGTTTGAAAAGTGCAGAGTGTGTAGGGCAGTGAACATTTTCATTATGCAGAGTGTGGAGGGATAATGAACATCTTCATTGTGTGGTTTTTCGAGGGGCAATGAATATTTCTATTGTACAAAGTGCAAAGGGGCAATGCATGTTTTAATTTTTCATAGTTCCTTATATTCACACATACTCATTTAACTTAGGCAATGATTATAGGGAAAAAAAATTATATCTTATTTCAGTTATCATTTGTGTTCTATTTTTCAATTGAATTATGTTCAAGAAAAATAATCTAATCCAATAGGCGAGTCTACAATAACTAGATCATTGCTCTATTTAAAAATGTGTTGCCCAAGAGATATTTGGTGCACAGATATATGGATTCTTTAAATAAGATAGACAAAATTCTCAAAACACGTGGGGGGGATAAACAAATATGTGGAGGAAGGACAAAGGGTGTGCCAAAATTTCATTATGTGGAGGGGCAACCAATGTTTTCATTGTGTGGAGGGGAAATGAATAATGGAAGCCTTTCTCGCACTTCCACATTTCGCACAAATTAAAAAGAATAAAACTTTATACATTTTTTAGAATATGTGAACGAATGCATAAATAGTTTATTTCGTTATCTTAAATCAATTTAAATAATAGAAATACGACAAACACTAAGAAATATATTTCTTTTTCAATGATAATGCTTTGTTTCCGAGAAGTTCTCATTCTGCTTAAGGTTAAAGCATTTTATATTAGGCAACTGTATACCTGAAAATCCAAATTACACAAAATCAATATATCAATTTCATTTAGAAATGTGGAAAAAAAAATCATTATGCAGAATAGTGAGATACGGGGGAAGCTCAATGAAAAAATTTCTCGTATCACCGCACTCCACACAAATTTAAAATATTAAAACATTCTTGACATTATTCAAACTTCATAGCAAATAGAACTAGTAAAATTAAAAAACTCTTAACTAAATTTCCATTATGTATTCTTTCCAGATGTATGTATGATATAATATAGGAGCTCAAAGCATAAGTCTTAAACATCAAGCAATACAATTACAATAACAAGAATTGTATTGAGATTCAAATTCCAATCATCATATCTATGATTAAAATAAATACTATACACATAACATATTTCTAAAATCTAAAAATTTTCTCGACTATTCATTTTCATTGTGATCAATAACAAAACACTAGATGTAATACAAAATTTAAAATCATATCCTCAAAAACTTATGTTCTATTAATTTTTTTGAGAATTGTCACTCAATTCATATCCATATAATATCTTATGAAAAATAGTAAGAACTCTGATTTTTAGTGGAAGTCACTTATATCGATGATGGAAATTCCCAACAACTCATCTCATCAATTCATTCACTATGATTCTAGCATCTTCTCTTTAACTATCCACTCTCGCATTCTAGGGAAAATGAGTAAATGAAATAAATTATAATTTAACTTTGAAACAAATATGTCTAGTAAGAGGAAAGCATGTGCAAATGGAAGAGATTATATAACTGAACCTACATTTATGTTTGATGTCTAAAGCAGTCATCCAAATCCTGCTACCTAATCATAAAAGTAAACGAATTCATCCCAAATGGGATTGGTATTGGGCTCTCGTGAACCATAACATGGAAAAAGGAAATTGCAAAAGAAAAGGAGAAGCGCATTGAGAAATAGTTTACATGACATTAACATAATTAACAAATCTCAAAATTTAAATACTAGTAAACAAAAAAATGAATATGCCGATATTTAATGACACAATATGTGAAAGAATATATGGTAATTGTTTGGCTATCAATTGTCTTTCGGATCCATGATGGCTTGAATGAATATCTCAAACGTAGATTTAATGAAATATTTCATTGGGCCGATTGTAATATGTAGCATAACATGTTGATTTAATATTTTCTTTTCGATCTCCATAGCCTCTTTTTCTAATTGAGAAACAAAGACATACTTCTCTTTATTAATACTAACAAAAGTAGTTAGCCATTTTCTAATTTCTTCTATAGTAAAATTAGTTTTATCATCAAAATCTATTGCCATTGACCCTTGTAGCCTTTCCAATTTAGCTATTAGTGTATCTTTTGTGACTAATTCAGAATCACATATGATGCATGGATTGTTTATATATTGGACAATTTGCATCACCTTCTGAAATGCATCACATATTCTATTCTTTATGCTTACACATTTAGAAATAATGTTTTCTTGTGTGTTGATTCTTTTAGACCATCCAACTTTGATCTTCTTCATCAAAATTAGCATTCATGAGTTTTTTTTTTTTGTCTAGTTCAGACAACAAACCAAGCCTTTGACTAAAGTAAGTAAGTCATTCTTAACAAAATGCTTTTCTTCGTTAACATTACTTTTAACCAAATCAATAAATCAGTTGATTGTCTATGCTAAACATAGAAGATCAGAAGCTACTTGCCATGCATGTTCAATGATTTCTAGTATTTGCAATATATTAGTGATAATATGAGATTTCACTGCATTAAGGAGTTTCATAGCTTTATTAGTTCCACGGGATGTGATGGGAGTAGAAATTGCATATGGTAGTCTCTGTATTTCCAATGGAGTCATTAACAAAGGACTTGGATTTAGAGCATATTCTAACACTTTTATTCTTTCTTTTTGTATCAGGTTCTCTGCTTCATGTTCACCAATAGACACTACAAATGCATTACTAGTAGCTTGATGCAATCTCATGAGTTTGCTAGCTGCAATTCTAGACACATCAATATTCATTTCCACTTTATCGCTAACCTTTTTATTATGGACCTTTAATTTTTCAATTTTGAATTTTTTATTGTCCTCATCATAGTTTGCATCTTGCAAAGTGACAAAGCAATCATCGAAACTAGTAGCTTCTTTTGCAAATTTCTCCATTATTTTCAGATTTTATGTTAAATAAGTACTGACCCAATTAAGTAGCATAAAACTTTCAATTTCGACGTTCATAGCTTGTTTAATACTTATTGTTTTTGAAGAAAATTTGGATTTGGTTGATTCAACGATGTGTGTTTCTTTTGGAGTGAATTTCTGAGGAGGATCTTCGTCATCTCTTCCAACTAATAGTTGATCGTAAATAAATTCTACAGTTGCAGTATCATTTCCCTTTCTCTCACTAGAATATGAAGTCGTATAAGTACCAGATGTGGAAGGTGAAGATTATTGGGGATGGTTTGAACCTATTTTCTTGTACTTTGTTTCCATGTTGATGCTCTCTTATTCAACAGTTTCTCTAGTACCCATTATTGTTTTTTGATTGTTGCTTCGAGCATTGTGGCTCTATTCTCTTTTGTCTAAAACTCTTGTCAAAAAGTTCTTTTATTTAAAACCACCTAGATGTGCAGTAAATATGACTTCTTGATCGAAGTGTTGTTTGGCTTCAACTCACTTTAAATTAAAATAATTCAAAGACATTTCAAATGCTGTAACATGACCTATATTCTTCACTTTGACTTGTCCAACAATGAATGGCAAAGAAATATTTTTTTTTTCTTTTTCTGTTCAAATATAACTAACCAATCATGGTATTGTTTTCAAACTTTGGCAACAAAATACCTATCTATAACAACTCTTGGAAGCAATAGTGGTTTACCTTTAAACCCATAAATTCAAATAACTGTATTATTTTGTCTTTCTTTCTGTACCCATTTGCCCCATAGGAAAACTTGGGCTTGGGAATATATTCAATGAGGCATTTGTCTAGTTATCATGTAAATGATCTTCTTTACAAATACATCTTGGATTAGACAAAAATTTAAAGCAACTTCCTTCTTCTACAGTATGGGATACCAAAAATGCATCGATTTTTTTCTAGAATTGAATTTAGGTTTATGGGGTAAGTCATGAAAGACATGATTCAAGATGATCGTTGTTATAAGTTACACAATCAAGAAGAATCTATTTATTTTGGAAAAATTCACCAATTGGAAAGCTAATTCATTTAAAATAAGATCAACCTTGTTGAATAAACAACCTTTTTTTATATGAATAATGGAGAAGATAAAGAATGGACCTTAGGACATTAGCTATAGTTTCTTAGCCCATCATATGTGCCCATAGCCAACATAAGTCTCTAAACGACTATCTAAACAAAGAAATATCTAGAACGGAAAGATCAGAAGGAATCTTAGAATTTCATAAAATGATTTCTTGGATCATGTTCATGCACCCTACTTGTGACTCTAGAAAACTATTTGCTTCCGACATATTTAAGCATATATCCGATTTCGTTAGCTTGAGTATGCATATGAATGCCTTTGGAGTCAAAGGAATAAGAGTCTTCGTTGCTTCTAGGATAACTTTTCTTGTGTTTGAATCAAAATTCTTTGTGCACAAATAAATGATTTCTCCGAAATCAAACAATTATGGAATGCATGCAAAATTCACTAATCTACTAGACTAATTTTTATCGCTATTATTCTCTTATATTAATAGCTTAACATATTAATGATACACAATTGACCACTAAAATCTCTCATCAAGAATTGTGAGTTTATTGTATCAGTGCAAATAACTTCCTTCCTTCCTCTGCTAGCCATTTCAACTTTGTACTTTCAAAATATTATCTCAATTGGTAATATTTTATATGCCATTTATGTCTAGGTTTTCAATGCACTAAATAATCACCATTTGTTAGTATTTTTCATGTGAAATCTATTTTACAAGACACTGTCAATAAATAACAATTCAAGATAGAAACACCAACATATACAAGAAGTAATGGAAATATATCTCAAAATTCCAAAACCATCTACTCCATTTACTTCACACTTTGTTACTGCTTTAATATCATCAATATATGTATCCTGAGTGTTAGAAGTTTATGAATGAAATTAAGTGTGAATTATTTGTGATAGTGAAAACTAGCCTATAGGTTTTAAATAATAAATCTAAGTCAAAAGGTATGAAAGGACAACTACAAAGAAATATTGTGTAGAAACCTTGTTAGTTATCTCTATTATAAAATGTGTTAATAGTTCAGTTGGCACCCACTACTATGTTGACTCTAGTTGACTCTGTTTGATATATACAAATTTTTTTACACGACAACACTTATTCCAGATTACATGGAAATTCATTGATTTTCCGAAATAATGCCAAAGTGACTTAGTATTGAGTTAATGTCATTATGCAGAAAATGAAAATGTGGAAAATAAACTTTGCATAATGAAACAAATTTCAGTTTTGCATGACACTAATTTATAATTTTGTTCTTTTTCCATTTTCATTGTGCTTCTTCCACACACATTACAAGGAATATTCTTTTTCCATTGTGTGTTGTTATTAGTATTCCCTTCCGCACAAATAAAATAATATAGAATATTTCTCAATATTTCTTAATATGAATTTTTGGACTTTACAAAATGCATGAATCTTCACCTTTATACTTCAAACAATGTATCAAATTCCAAGACATATTGCTGATCTGTCACATGTGTGGAATATGGAGGTGTAAAGCAAGTAACATAGGCATTCTTCCACATTGTTTTAGTCCTCCTTCGGCACACGTATCTCCCACATGAAAGTATGTATTATTAATCAATTAATAATGTGGGACAATGTTGCAAAGGGACTTTATTCCATATACATGAAAGTATTAAAACTTTAAGCGGAAACTTAGTATCCAATATTAAATGAAGTGTTTTTTTTTATGTGTATGAGAAACAAGTATTGTAAAATAAAATGGATGTGTGGATCAAGTAACAAAAACTTTAATTCGCAATGTGATAGAAACTTTCATACACAATGATTCTGTCCTCCGCATAAATTTCCCGTTGACAAATTTCTTCTACACACCCGTTTTGTTAGATGCTTCCAAATACTATATGCATTTGTGATACTATTTGTGAATTAAATAATTATTATCGAATATTCAATTAAGTTTATTTTTAATGCATGTGAGAAAGAAGTGTTGTGCATGAGAATGGGTGTGTGGAGCAAAGAACAAACACTTTTTCTGCCCAATGTTTTGTATTTTTGTATGCATTCAATATTATTGAATTTCATAGCAAGGGGATGCTCGTAAAAGTTAAAATTGGAAAACTTGAAACATTAGGCTTACTTACAAATCTATGAAATTTTTTATGATGCATTTGGCATTGAAATTCCAAGTTTTATCATGACTATGCATAAACTATAATGGGAAATTCAAAGAAATGTTAATTTAATTAATGAAGTTTCCAAATGGTAAGCTTTATTTCAAATAAAATTGAATTATCGAAAAATCTTGTGGTCTTTGATTGAAACAAAGATGCATGTGCATGTGAAACACATATATAAAGCAATGATGATAAGGATCACTATGATGAAGAGCTAGTTACAAAAACAATATAACTAGATTTAGAAATTCGTTTAATATTTATGATCTTTGTTAAGTTGTGATTTGCACCAAAGAACAAGTGTGCACAATAAAAAACATAACATTTCTACCATAAATTATTGCACTACCACATCCCTTCTCCCTCCACACAGTTCTCCTGCACACCTTCCTTCCACACAATACTAGTTTTTAAATGATCGAAATCACTTAATAATAATCACTTTGCACAATGCAGCAATGAAAAGTTACCGTGTAGAATGCGGAGAAGAAAATGAAGTTGTGCAGAGTATGAATGTGCAGAAATAACTTCCATTTTTCTTCTTCCATAGTTGCACACAATTGCACCTATTCCTTGCTCTGCACACTTACTCTCCCATGCTGCTATAATGGTATAATATTATCACCACACTTTGAAATTTAGTCAGTGTAATAATTTGTTCAGTTTCATTGTGTGGGTGATGAGCCTCGGTATTGCAACAAGAATGTTGCAACTCCCAAGGCTACTGACTTTAATTATCAACCTAGGGTTCGCACAAACTTAAGAAGTATCGACACTATATGTGTAGCATACAATGTGTCCTTCCTTTGTTGTCATCATGTAATGGAGTGCATGTACTGAAGTCAAATTCTAAACTAATTACAGAAAATGAAATAGCTGAAATGGAACCTTAACCTATTGAAAGAAAGAAAGTACAAGGAAAGAAATTGAAATCAAATGCTAAATGCACCATTTTCTAACCAACTGCTAAGAGGCTTTGCTTCAAAAGAATGCTAAGTTAACATGTATGCAATCCTACTGCCATAAGCATGCAGATTCAAACCATCAAACCTTCTTCTGCTATGCATGTAAATGAATAAAACAAATTTGTTTTTTTTTTGTCTTTTTTTCATGTGAGATTGTGAAAGCTAATCTCTTTTGGTGATGTGGTAGGTGGCTTGGAGACGACGGTGAATGGTCAGAAGGCTTGAGAGACAAATAGGGATCCTTTGCTAGCTTCCTAGAGGCGTTTTCCTCAATTCGGCCTCAAAAAAAGGTTTCCTACATGATGCTACAGGATTTCCTACAGGATCTCTTGAAAACCTATAGGATCCTCTGAAAACCTACATGATACAGTTGAGAGAAAAAGAATGGGTGTTGAAGGTGATGGAAAGCTTAGGGAAGGTAGTTGGTGGATGGAATGAGGTAAGGGAGTGCCTAGGACCACTTCAGAACTCAAAACCAAAGTTGGGAGATGGATGGATTTGCTCAAAAAGCTTGGAGAAGTTTCCTTGTGAAATGATGAAATTGGTGAGGGTTTAGTGAAAGAAAATGAGGACCATGGGTGGATGAAGTTGGGATGAGGTTGCTGACTATGAAATCTCTTTGTACTCCCGAAACACCTAAACTGCATCAAACATTGAAATTCACCCAAAAATCATGCAAACAAGAAGAATTTCAATTATCTAAAGGAAACAGAATTTCATGAGCTAGTTGTCTACTTCATGCATGAGACAAATTTGTATAATTATATAACACATTGATGAGATCTAATGTAAGACTAAAGATAGAAGAAATGGAAACCAAATCCTACCCTTGAAAACTAGAAAATGATGACCTAAGTGTGGAGCAAGAGGGTTAAAATGGTCTTGATAGCATGGAGGTCATGTAGGGACCTAATCCCAACTTCAATGATGATTTTTCTCAATTCAGGCTCAAAACTAACTTTCCTACAGGATGCTACAGTGATTTACTACAGGATGTATAGATTTACTATAATTCATCAAATGACCAAGAAAATAAAATCCAAGTTTGATGGGACAAATTTTGTTATTATTTAGGATTTCTTAGGTCCCGATTCCAAGTGGAATAACTAAAAAAGACCTTTGTTAACCTATGCAAGAAAACAGAAGAACGTTACTAGTCGAAAATCTAGAAATCCGAGAACTAATGAGCTAGTAAATCTACAAAATGCCTAACCAAATCAAGTGAAAATGAAATGGGGTAGTTTTTGTTATGAACTAGAATGGTTTTTTTATTTAATGCAAGTGGAACCAACTCTATTGAAGCTTTTTAGCATGCTCTAAAAAAATAGAAGAAATTTACTATTCTTTGCTAAAGAGGAGGTCCAACAATCTAGTTTTTGGAATAAGAAGACTAATCCAAGTAGCTCAATGCTTACTATGAACTTCCAAAGCTTTTAAAATGATGAAATAGTGCTTTTGATCCTACAAAAGAACTTACATAAACTATTTAACTCAATCCTACAACAAGAATTAATACTCAACACAGAAATAGAAAGAAATAAAAGCTAGAGATCGATGTGAATAAGAAGTGAAAAGAAGGAAACAAGATGATACAAAAGGGATATGAGGCTCCTAGGATGGCCAAGCCCAATGAAACTTGGAGACCTATGGAGGAGAAAAATATTTAGAAGCTGAACATGACACCAATCTTCATTATTTCATCAATACAATTACATCCCTGCAAGAAAATACAATGGAGCTTCATAAATACGAGTTCTATCCACAAGAACACTAACGAAAAATCTATCTCTAGAGGAAAAATCAACTTGGTACTTATAAAAAATGATTAGGAATCATTCCCGATAAATGGACGAACCTTTCCCAACCAAAATCCCTTGATTAGTGGATATAGTCCCTTGATTAATCGAACACATTTCTAGATTTTCTCAATCATTGGAGCTCCACAATGTGTTGCATAATTCCATAATATCTTGTTGATTTATTATTTATTATTGATCCTCCTATAGTAGGGAACAAGTCCCTAAATTATCTCCTCCTTCAAATCTTCATAATCTTCATAATCTTCCCAATATTCTCACAATATTCCACAAAAAAAAATTATATTAGGCACAAATATCCAATTATTCATAACCTTCTTAATGAATATATTAAAGTTAAAAATAATTTATCTAATGTAGAAAGAGAGGTTTAATGTGCTAAAGGATGGTTATAAGCCTTAATTTATATCAAATTTAGAGGCCCATCATACCCCCCTGCTGAAAGTGTTACTCATCCTCTGAGCAACTTGTGACCTAATTGTGCCTCATCCATGGCCCTAGTGGCCTCTCTCTTATGCATTAAGAATATTGCCTATAAGTTCTACAAGGACAATCCCAAAAACATATTTGTGCAAAGAAAAATCACTATCTCTTGAGACCATTAGCTTGCTTTCTTCTCCTTATTCAAGATGGGTTCTTGAATATTTTTCAGCTTGGCAAGGTCTTCCACACCCTTATCAACCTTTTGCTACCTTTTTCATCTATTTGGCAACCTATAACACCTTCAAAATGTATTTAGATGAGAACTAGGACATCCTGTAGTAATTCCTGTCAAAACTATAAGAAACCTACAGGAAACCTTGTTAAAACTACAGGAAGCCAGTTTTGAGCATATATGCTAATTTGAGGTTAGGGCAGGCCCTCAACTTAACTTCCATGCCTTTTCCCAATTTTTAGGCCTTGGACAAAAGCTAGAAAGAGATTGGAGACCTCTTGGAATACATATTTTCATCACTGCAGTTTGAGTTTTGTTTTGATGGTGAACGCCTAATTTCCACTTGTTATCTTCTTCTTCTCTCTTGTGGCCTAGATGACTGCCTAATGGCCTTGGAGTTCTTTGAAAAAGATCTGCCATCTTGGGGTTCAGCATAGTTGTTTCCTTTCTTCCTTTTTGTAGCAACATTATGCCTTCCTGTAGTAGTCATTCCTCCTCTTTCAGGGTCTTCTAACTATATGGAAGTGATGACAAATGATGAAGAGGGATTGGATGATGATGTTAGGGCTCAAAGGAAGTAGTGTAGGTTTGTGAAGCTGAAGAGGTTTCTCTGTTTGTTTTTCTTTTCAAGAATGAAATGGGATGGATGAATGATGAATAGATAGTGAATAGGAAGTGGATGTAGGGCTTGGAGTGCAGTGGTGATTTGGCCTTCGCAAAAATTTCTTCTTTTAACTGTTTTCCTCATTCTTTGAAATCATCACTCTTCATAATTTTAGTTTTCAACATTGCATGAGTGAAGGAGTGAGCTGCAATTAACTAGTTGAAGGTGGCTGAGAATGATGACCCATCCTTAGCTTATAAAACCTCATCTCTCATGCATTGAGAAAAAATTTCTAACTATAATATTCTCAAGAGAAGAGGTTAAGAATATTGCATACCTGTACCTACCTGATGGTTGTTGGAGAGACATGCACGACATTGCTGAGTTGATGTTGATTTGTAGTTGTTTTATGGTGATGCTAATGATCCTAATGTTGTTTCTAAGTTCTAGAGGAGATTCTTTGACCTCTGGATCTTCATGCTGAAGCTAACTACAAATATTTGGCTACTTCATCATCATATCCCCTCAATTTTTCAAAGAAACCCATCCAATTGTGCCTTGTGAATATCTTTAGTACAAGAGGCTGCTGATGAATCCTCACTGTGTTGATGGGTTCCTCCTATTATTTTTCTCTGCTAGATAGAGGTTTTTATATGTCTGATACCAAATTTAAAAATTCTTTGTATACAATTCCCTTATGCTGCAATCACTTTCAACAAACTAGAATGGTTTTTCATGTTCCTTTCACTTGGAAAAATATGGGGAAATGTAGAGCCTACCTCCTTAACACTGCTTGATGAAGACAACCTCTATATTTCTCTTTTAAAACTGCTCACTGCCAATCTTGTAGGTGTTGTTCTGTATCATGTAGGATCTCAAGTAATCTTGTAAGTTTTCAGGACAACGACTTGTTTTTTCCATATCTCCCAAACGGTAGAATTGATTGACTTGAAACTTCCTAATCATGTTGACATCATCATTATGCACTTTCCCATAAAAACAATTTGGTCAATGGATGCACGGATCTCGCGAAAAGCTAAAAATGGTTGAAGGTGATGGAGGCCAATTTCTTGGAAACCGTACACTGGAATTTGCTGAAATTTCTTGGGAATATTACTATCATCCATATGCATCACCCCATGAAACTTATTTTTAAATGGATGCACGGATATCAAGAAAATGAAAAAATGGTTGTAGTTGATGGAGGAAGATTTGTCAAAAATTGTGCACTAGAATTTTCCGAAATTGCTTGAGCATGTCACCGTCATCCATATGCATCTCCCCTTGAAACAACTTGGCAAATGGATGCATGGTTTTCATTTCAACTCTATGTATTTTTGTATCGTGTAGTAAAACAAAGCATCCTGTAGTTTTTAGGAAAACAAGCAAAATGAATGGTAGAAGCTTGAGAATAATAGGTGGATTGTGAAATTAGATGAGGTTAATGGATTGGCATGGCCTTGGCCTTGTTGGAGTATTTGAGAAAAGGAGGGGAAAGTCAAAATTTGACTTCTTTTGACTAGGCTTGACCAATTTTCCTTTTGGTACAAACTTGTTCTTGTTGCTTGCAGATGTTGGAGAGTACATCCATTCATCAAAGAGATGCATGGAGCAAGGTTTTTTTTTATTTTTATTTTTTCTTCTTCTAGGCCTACTAGCTGCCTCAATGAGGTTGTCAACTAGTAGGTCTGCCTAGGCACCTCAAAGGAGGTTTTCAGCTAGGAACTTTTCTTTTTTACTTCTTTTTTTCTTTTTGTCCAACCCATTGACCTCCTCATAGAAGTTTTTAATCAATGAGCCAATATGAGGCGCCTCCAAGGAGGTTTTCACCTGAGATTTTTATTTTTTTCTCTTATTTTTCATTTTTTTTTCTACCCTACCCTACTTGAAAAACAAAAGCACTTTTAAGTATAAGAATACTTCCAATAGAGCCATGTGCGCATGAAGATGACATAAAAGCTGATGTGTAGGCTTGAGATGTATGCTTTGACATGTACTTGAATTTGAGAGATCAAATGATTTAACTTTGATGATATCAAGCATAATTGAAGAAGAGAGTGTTTCTGGAACTTAGTGACTATCTAGAACCATATTTCAATATAGTTGCAATGCCCCTGGTCCACTTGCTAATTTGGATCATCTTGGATGTCTTCTTCTTCTATGACCTTCAAATATTCCTTTTTTTGCTGATTGTTTTCTTGAACACATGGAGGATTTGATTGTAACCATGAGGGAGCTTTCTCGATCTCCGATTTTATTGTCTGTTCTTCATCAAATGCAACCCATGATCCTTTGGTATTCTCATTTGAGTCTTCTTCTTCTGGATGTGGTCCTTCATTGATATATCTCTTTTTTTCAATACTCTTCCTGAGCTATGGTGAATACCATTGATATCAAGAGGAGATGTTTGGAAGTGTTGTACCTCAACATTGTAAGTGAGCTGAGGTACTTCAAGGTGTGGGTTTGGAAATGGTGGTACATGTAGTTGAGTAGGAGTGTATATTTGAGGTGGATGTGCATGGGGTTGTGGTTGTGGCGGAGGTGAATTGTTGGGATAACATGGAGCTGGGTATGGAGGATATTGAGGAAAATTTTGACGATATTGTGGATGGCTCCCATGAGTCCCTTGCTAACCTTGTTGCCAAGATTGGTTTTGGGGTTGAGATGGCCAATGTTTCCAAGGAAAGGGTGTGTTCAAATTACTTTGAGGTGGATATGCATAACCTTGAAATTGTGAATTAGGCTCTTGCATCATAGTCGGAAGAATAGGCTACCATGGTCCTATTAGAGCTGCATAACAATTGACTTGCTCCATTCTCTTGGTGAAATTCCTTCAACCTTGGTAATGATGGACAATGTTTAACATCATATGATTCTGCAACACAAATATCAAAACTTTCTCTTCCTTCATATTGCATTCTTAACCTTTCTACTTGTTTTGTTAGATTGATAAGAATTTATGTTTTAAAATCATAAAACAAATTCCAAGTTTACCTCCACTTACCAATCTTGATGCTGATTTACCTACTCTTGATTTTCCTCTAGATTATGTTTGCATGTTTCACAAATTTCCTCAAATAATAATTGATATACATCACCTCTACTCATGAGATTAAGGAGATCAATCCATTCATCCCTAATTGCTCTA
>APFE031467892.1:37385-161559 GCA_000404065.3 Pinus taeda | reverse complement strand
CTACGAATCTTTAGCCATTCAACAGATAATAAGCAACCGTGGCTCCTCCAGGTATTTACCCCATAGCAACTTGATACAGAGCTTCCATTACAGTTGACGGGTGAGGGTTTGTTCTTGCACAAGGTTTTAAGTTGATTCTTTTAGCCGAAGGAGTTCCTCACGAAGGTTCCTTTAATGCCTCAGGGTTATATACTCGGAAAAACCCTGGACTCGAAACGCGGTCGGCCACTCCATGCCGGTACCTGCGTTCTCATGGTTTCTACCATCTTATGTTAAATAGATGATTGGGCATTATGCCAGGTTGCATGTATATGTATATTTGTTAAGGGTCCACGGTCTCATGGCCGGAACCGAATCGACTCAAGGATCTCAGGCTTTTACTTCCTTCTGTCTTTCATAGTGTCGAGAATGTTGAACAATGATTCACAAGCTTTTGTCTGTAATTTATGAAAGAATGAGAGTTCTCTTCGGCTCTCTGGATATTTGGTTATTTTACTGTTTATACCCATCAGGGTTCCTGTTATCATGAAGTCAATATGCTATCAATATGCTTTTCCCTTGAATACGATATGTACATTTATTCATCTACTTCTGTTGGCACTAGATCTGTGTTTTATACGTGTATTACGTTGGTTGATAGACATGTCTGAGCTCGTTTTGAACTTAGAGTTATTGTATTTCCTTCGGTTCGCAGATTGGCATTATTTTTATTTAAGGGTTTATAGTAATAGTTCCATAATTGCTCATTGGACATGTCTTTTAGTACAGCGGCTACATGGCCGTTACCACGGTGGGGTTCTATTGTGCGGGGACATCATGTCGCCTTATGGATAACAGTATCAACCCCGCACTCTGAGTCGAATGCGTTCAGACGGGTGGTAATACAGTTGGTGGTTTATACTTGTTTCGAATGTAAATGGCATGTAACCTTTGTTTCAAATATATGAATGTAACCCTTATTTCAAATATATGAACGTAACCCTTAGTTCAAATATATTAATGTAAACCCTTGTTACGAATATATGAACAGTACACCCTCGGTACAGGGTTTGGTTAAATCTCTGGTTACGACTTCATTATATGTTATAGATAATGGTACTGTCTCAGTATGTCATTGTTGTTTGTCTAGAATCGTAAAAATTTCTTGGTTGTTCTGTTTCTCTATAATCAATCTACTGCTACAGTTTTCAGCGAGTCCTTCCACTGTTATACAGTTAAATGCATTCTTATATCATGCACTTCACACCTGCATACAGTTATGATCTTCCAGAACTTGTACGAGTTCTATGTATATAGCACGCTTCGGTTTCTATACAGATGGCATGCACTGGTTTCTGTTCTGTTAATATGCATCAGTTTTCATGCATTTAATTGCAATGCTTATAGCAGATAGTCTCTGTTCTTTTGCTTTAATAACTAGTACTAAAATGCTCATAGTACTGTTTTCTATAGTAAACATTCTTTTACCTCTATATAGCAACAGAGACTTGGATTCATCTACTTTCCTTCTCTTTACCCAAATTGCTGATTAAGGAAATCTGAATCTGGTGAATAATTCATACCTGGACTACCAGCTACAGGAGTTAATGCTCCAGAAGTTCACCTGCATTCACTTAATTGCTCTTATCCACCCAACCATGAGATCCATTGATACGTAGGATTCTCCCCCCGAGCTGTCTTGCAGGCCTGCAGCCCTCTACAAGACTCATGCACTATTGTGCTAGGGTTATCTGGTCCTTACCAGACTTAACCCTCCTTTTTTTTCTCTTTTCTTTTTCTTGGAATCTCTCCCCCTCTATGTCACAACCAACCAGGGGTTTTCCCCTCCCAAGACTTTTCCTGGCTGAAGGGTTAGTTTCATTTTCAGTTTTATAACTGTTTCTTTTCTTTAGAAATCCTCCCTTAGGAGACTGCCAGCATTTCCAAAAATATCTTCCATTTCATAAAATAAAATAATATCATTTAACACAATAATTAACTGTTCACATTAGTTTCTTACCCTAGTAACTTTCATAATTACATGTTTTACGGGGCCATCACATCTTCCCCCCCTGGGATTGGACATTGTCCCGATGTCTATTCCCTTTAAATAAGTCTGGGTAAGCTTTCCTCATAAGTTCCTCGTCTTCCCAAGTAGCCTCCTCAGGCCCATAGTGCTGCCACAGCACTTTAATTTGGGTAATAACCCGTTTCCACAGCCGCACTTCTCTCTGGTCGAGAATGCTCTATGGTTCGACCAGAACCTCGCCTTCCGGTTCGACCTGCAGACAATCAATATTTTAATCAGTTTACATTAAATGTATCCACATTTTCAAACAACGGGATTAACTCTTACCCGAACATCTTGCCATTTGATCACATGTTTGGGATCGTATACATATTTCTTTAGAACAGAAACGTGGAAAACGTTGTGAATTCTAATATGGCTTGGCAAGGCGAGTTGGTAAGCCACCGGCCCCACTCTAGCCAAGATCTGAAAAGGTCCAAAGTACCGAGGAGCTAGCTTGGCACATCCGCTCCATTGCAGTGTGCTTCTTCTGGCTTGGATCCTCACAAACACATGGTCACCAACCTGATATTCTTTAAACCTTCTTTTCTTGTCCGCAAAACTTTTCTGCCTGTCCTGTGCAGCCTTCAAGTTGGCTCACACCCTTTTCACCATGTCTTCCATTTCTTTAAGCATTTCCGGACCCAAACTTAGCTTATCCTCAGGTCCACCCCAACTTGAGGGTGTGCGGCATTTTCGCCCATACAGAACCTCAAAGGAGCTTAACTGCGTCGAGGTATGATACCCATTGTTGTATGCGAATCAACCAGATGTAAATACTCTTCCCATTGGTTTGGTTTCATCATCACATACGCTCTCAACATGTCTTCCAACACTTGATTTACTCGCTCGGTTTGACCATCGGTCTGCGGGTGGTAGGCTGTGCTAAAGTTCAGCTGTGTTCCTAACTCAGCGAACAACGTCCTCCAAAAGGTGGATGTGAAATTTACATCCCGGTCTGAAATGATTACTTTTGGTAGCCCATACAGTCTGAATACATTCTGCATAAAAAGGTGAGAAATTTGCACCGCCTTATAAGTGGACTGCACGGGTATGAAGTGTGCCGCTTTACTCAACTTGTCAACCACCAACATGATGGAATCATGGTTTTTCTTCGTTCGTGGCAGACCGGTTATAAAATCCATGGAAATGGTTTCCCATTTCCATTCCGGAATAGGCAAAGGTTGCAATAGCCCAGCCGGATGCTGATGTTCTGCCTTAATCTGCTGGCACTCTAAACACTTTGCCAAATACTCAACCACTTGCTTCTTCATTCTGGGCCAGAAATATTCCTTCCTAAGTGCAGTGACCATCTTTCGGTACCCTGGATGGCCAGTGTAGTGGATGGTATGGAACTCGTCCAAAATCAGATTCTTAAGGTCATCTGAATCAGGTACATATAATCTTTTGTTAAAATACAGCATGCCAGCACTGTCCAGTGTATATCCTTGCTATAATATTTCATTAATTGATTGTTGTACCTGCTGTTTTAACTGTTGGTATTCAGCATCCTGATTTGCTACTGATTTAATCTGCTCAAACAGAGTGTTTCGCCACTTGCTGACTGAAAGTTCACACAAACACTGCACCTTTCGACTTAGCGCATCAGCCACCCGGTTCTCTTTGCCTTTTAAGTGCTTAATCTCGAAGTCAAATCCACTTAGGAAATCTGCCCAATGACCTTGTCTTGCATTCAAGGTAGGTTGACTGAAATAATTGGTCAAGCTATGGTGATCGGTCAACAACAGAAATTTCCTCCCCAAGAGGTAATGTCGCCACATTTTTAGCGCATGAATAACAACTGTTAATTCTAGATCGTAAGCAGAATATTTCTGCTCATGATCTTTTAATTTCCTTGATTCATACGCAATTACTTTCCCTTCCTGCATTAATACTCCTCCCACACCTTCTTTACTTGCATCAGTACACACAATGTAATCCTTATTAGGATCAGCTATACTCAGGATGGGTGCAGTGGTGAGTAGGTGCTTCAACCGATCAAAGCTCTGTTGACATTCCGCTGTCCACTTAAACACCTTTCCCTTTTTCTGCAAGGAAGTGATAGGGTAGGCTATCCTTGAGAAACCTTCCACAAACCTTCGATAATAACCAGCTAGTCCCATAAAGGATCTGATATCAGCTACATCCTTGGGTATGGGCCATTCCATGATAGTCTTTATTTTCTCAGGATCAACCGCAATTCCTTTTTTAGTAATCACATGACCCAAATATTGAATTTCCTCCTTGAAAAAGTCACACTTACTAAACTTAGCATAGAGCTGGTGTTCCCGAAGAGTTTGCAACACCATCCTAAGATGTTCTTTGTGTTCCTCATGGGAACGAGAATATATCAGAATATCATCAATAAATATCAGCACGAATTTGTCCAAAAACCTGTGAAACACGTTGTTCATCAAACACATAAAGGTGGCAGGTGCATTGGTCAAACCAAAGGGTAGCACCACGAATTCGTAATGCCCGTAGCGTGTTCTGAAAGAGGTTTTGGCAATGTCCTCTTCTTTAATACTGATATGATGATAACCAGATCGCAAATCGATCTTGGAGAATACCTTTGCTCCCTTCACTTGATCAAAGAGCTCGTCAATCCGAGGCAAGGGGTATTTGTTTTTGATCGTGAGTTTGTTCAATTGACGATAGTCTATACACATACAGAGAGTTCCATCTTTCTTTTTGACAAATAACACTGGAGCTCCCCACGGTGACATGCTGGGGTGGATATAATTCTTATCCAACAGCTCTTGCAGTTGCATTTTTAATTCTGTTAACTTAGGCACGCTCATTCGATATGGTGCCCTTGATACTGGGGCTGCCCCTGGTGTTAATTCTATAGTAAAATCTATATCCCTTTTCGGGGGCAGTCTTGGTACCTCTTTAGGAAAAACATCCACAAATTCCTGTACTACCGGAATGCCATCCAATGCAGATATTTTGTCTTTCTGGTTTGCATAACCCACTTGAATAGCGTAAATCTGACACTTCTTTCTGAGACATTTAGCTAGCTGAGAAGCAGTGATAGGTCGGACCTGTACAGGGTGCTTTATCCCCTGCAACTCTTGCTGTTTCCCCAGATCATCCTTGTAACAAATGGTTTTGGTTTTGCAATTTACCAACGACCAATGTTTTTCCAGCCAATCCATACCAATCAGAATGTCGTAGGACCCCAATGGAGGTACATTTAGATCGGCTGTAATTGGCTGTCCGGCTATGCTGAAAGAACAATTACTAATTTTGGCTGAGACCCGTCTCTTAGCTCCCATGGCTAGCTGTACCAGCCATGGACTTCTGAATTTTTCAGAAAGTAACTTACACTGTTCTACTATTTTTGGGCTAACATAACTTAAAGTAGCTCCTGGGTCAATAAGAACAGCTATAGAAAGGTTTGAAATTTTACCTTCAAACTCCACCATGGTTGGCTGGTATTCCGCTTGATGGTCATCCAAAGCTGCGTTAATTCTTGGCATGCTGCGTGCCACTTCTCCAATAGTCGATGCTTCTTGGATCTGAGATATCTGGTCCACTCCTTTATGCTGAGGGCAATTCTTAACGTAGTGTGGTCCTCCACAACCCCAACATTGGACTGGAGGTCTGGTCGTCCCCTCAAGGTCTGACCTGGCAGGTGGTTCACTGATTCTGCTCTCACTTGGTTTAGTCCGAAAGGTACTCTTTGCTATATTTCTACTAATTTGTCCCTTACCAGCACCCTTGCCGCCATTACCACGACTTCCTTTGTGATTACCAGCAATTCTGTTGCTTTTTCTTTCATTCCACCTTTTATTTGAAATATCTCCTTTCTGCTTGTTTTGCTGGTAACAGATTCTTGCCTTACGAATCGCCTCATCCATTGTCCTAGGATTATCAAACTCAATGCGTTCTCTTATATAGGCTGGTAAGCTGCTCACAAATCTCTGCACTTTGGCCTTCTCCTCCTTGATATATGGCACATAGCGAAGTAGGGAGGTGAAGCAGTTAATGAACTCGTCCATGGACTGCTGTCCCAGTCGTAAATCATGGAATTCCCATGCTTTCTCGTCATAGAAACGCTCGGTTAGATATCTCTCCTTGAAGTATTTCTGAAACTTCTCCCAGGTTATGTTCTGCTCACTTACTCCTTTTACAATTTTAATTTCTTCCCACCACAGGGTCGCTTTGCCCTGTAGCTGGAAGATGGCCAGCCGCGCCTTCAGATTCTGATCATACTCATACAGCTGGAAATACTTATTAATGTTAATTAACCAAGCCTCTGCCGCTTCTTCCTACTCTCCATCAAAATGTGGAGGTTTAATTTTCCGGAATTCTCCCTGTAATTCCATTTTCTGTCTCTTTGAAGTCTGCTGCTCTAATACATTGTCAGAATGGTCCTCTTTCTCCTCTGAGATTTCATGTGCATAATTCCGTTCTTCAGTTGCCCTTTGCTGTTCTGCACTGGGATTGGCTAATGGTGGATTTTGTCTGTCCGACAGACTCTTCAATATTCTTTCTTGTTCCACTGTCAAACACGCGTTGTCTTCACGCAATCGTGCCATCTCTCTTTTCAGTTCCTAAACAGTTTCGAGTATCGCCAGATTGGTACTGCGTGTCTCCGCACCAAGCTGTACCCACAGCTCTGAATTTTCCCAAGGAATGTTGTCAGCTCCCTGCATTTCCTCCATCTTTATTGTTGACTGTTAACGGATTGTTGTTTCTATATTTATCTCCTAATGAATAAATAGAAAAACAGTTAGCTATTTTAATTCCTTCTCATATACGAACTACACGATAATCTTCCATGCAGCTGGATCTTACTGCTCCAGAGGCCACAGTTTTGAAACCTCGCTCTGATACCAGATTGTCACGATCTATCCACAGTTATAATAAAAAAAAATTTAAATAGATATCATAGTCCTACTACTTTACCATTCATCCATCCGAATATAAAGTAATTATGATGCAAAGCATCGCTTTCCATGGTATAAAAGTGCTGTTGTAATTACACAATGTATATCAATTTCTACTGGACTAAGGTTCCTTCCTTAAGTTAATGCTCATGACCCAATTGGCAACCTTTACAAATTTGGGGGCTAAGTTAATGGCTAACCCCGTCACTAGTGCCAGATGGTGCACGGAATCCTTACTTCCCTCACCTACCAGTTCTGCAACGCTACTTCCAGGTATCCCCATAACCATGGTCCGCCGATTACAATTTCTTCCTCAGCTACTTGGATTATCAATATCTACACAGTATTTGCATTTACTACCGGTTCATTAGTTCTGTATACCTCAGATTGAACTAATCTCATTGCTTTTACTGTGATAGGGTTTATACTACGAATCTTCAGCCATTCAACAGATAATAAGCAACCGTGGCTCCTCCAGGTATTTACCCCATAGTAACTTGATACAGAGCTTGCATTACAGTTGACGGGTGAGGGTTTGTTCTTGCACAAGGTTTTAAGTTGATTCTTTTAGCCGAAGGAGTTCCTCACGGAGGTTCCTTTAATGCCTCAGGGTTATATACTCTGACAAACCTTGGACTCGAAACGCGGTCGGCCACTCCATGCCGGTACCTGCGTTCTCATGGTCTCTACCATCTTATGTTAAATAGCTGATTGGGCATTATGCCAGGTTGCATGTATATGTATATTTGTTAAGGGTCCACGGTCTCATGGCCGGAACCGAATCGACTCAAGGATCTCAGGCTTTTACTTCCTTTTGTCTTTCATAGTGTCGAGAATGTTGAACAATGATTCACAAGCTTTTGTCTGTAATTTATGAAAGAATGAGACTTCTCTTCGGCTCTCTGGATATTTGGTTATTTTACTATTTATACCCATCAGGGTTCCTGTTATCATTAAGTCAATATGCTTTTCCCTTGAATACGATATGTACATTTATTCATCTACTTCTGTTGGCACTAGATCTGTGTTTTATACGTGTATTACGTTGGTTCATAGACATGTCTGAGCTCGTTTTGAACAGTTATCGTATTTCCTTCGGTTCGCAGATTGGCATTATTTTTAGTTAAGGGTTTATAGTAACAGTTCCATAATTGCTCATTGGACATGTCTTTTAGTACAGCGGCTACATGGCCGTTACCACGGTGGGGTTCTATTGTCCAGGGACATAATGTCGCCTTATGGATAATAGTATCAACCCCGCACTCTGAGTCGAATGCGTTCAGACGAGTGGTAATACAGCTGGTGGTTTATACTTGTTTCGAATGTAAATGGCATGTAACCTTTGTTTCAAATATATGAATGTAACCCTTATTTCAAATATATGAACGTAACCCTTAGTTCAAATATATTAATGTAAACCCTTGTTACGAATATATGAACAGTACACCCTCGGTACAGGGTTTGGTTAAATCTCTGGTTACGGCTTCATTATATGTTATAGATAATGGTACTGTCTCAGTATGTCATTCTTGTTTGTCTAGAATCGTAAAGATTTCTTGGTCGTTCTGTTTCTCTATAATCAATCTACTGCTACAGTTTTCAGCGAGTCCTTCCGCTGTTATACAGTTAAATGCATTCTTATATCATGCACTTCACACCTGCATATAGTTATGATCTTCCAGAACTTGTACGAGTTTTATGTATATAGCACGCTTCGGTTTCTATACAGATGGCATGCACTGGTTTCTGTTCTGTTAATATGCATCAGTTTTCATGCATTTAATTGCAATGCTTATAGCAGATAGTCTCTGTTCTTTTGCTTTAATAACTAGTACTAAAATGCTCATAGTACTGTTTTCTATACTAAACATTCTTTTACCTCTATATAGCAATAGAGACTTGGATTCATCTACTTTCCTTCTATTTACCCAAATTGCTGATTAAGGAAATCTGAATCTGGTGAATAATTTGTACCTGGACTACCAGCTACAGGAGTTAATGCTCCAGAAGTTCACCTGCATTCACTTAATTGCTCTTATCCACCCAACCATGAGATCCATTGATACGTAGGATTCTCCCCCCGAGCTGTCTTACACGCCTGCAGCCCTCTACAAGACTCATGCACTATTGTGCTAGGGTTATCTGGTCCTTACCAGACTTAACCCTCCTTTTCTTTCTCTTTTCTTTTTCTTGGAATCTCCCTCTCTGTCACCACAGACCAGGGGTTTTCCCCTCCCAGGACTTTTCCTGGCTGAAGGGTTAGTTTCATTTTCAGTTTTATAACTGTTTCTTTTCTTTAGAAATCCTCCCTTAGGAGACTGCCAGCATTTCCAAAAATATCTTCCATTTCATAAAATAAAATAATATCATTTAACACAATAATCAACTGTTCACATTAGTTTCTTACCCTAGTAACTTTCATAATTACATGTTTTACGGGGCCATCACATCTTCCCCCCCTGGGATTGGACATCGTCCCGATGTCTATTCCCTTTAAATAAGTCTGGGTAAGCTTTCCTCATAAGTTCCTCGTCTTCCCAAGTAGCCTCCTCAGGCCCATAGTGCTGCCACAGCACTTTAATTTGGGTAATAACCCGTTTCCGCAGCCGCACTTCTCTCTGGTCGAGAATGCTCTGTGGTTCGACCAGAACCTCGCCTTCCGGTTCGACCTGCAGACAATCAATATTTTAATCAGTTTACATTAAATGTATCCACATGTTCAAACAATGGGATTAACTCTTACCCGAACATCTTGCCATTTGATCACATGTTTAGGATCGTATACATATTTCTTTAGAACAGAAACGTGGAAAACGTTGTGAATTCTAATATGGCTTGGCAAGGCGAGTTGGTAAGCCACCGGCCCCACTCTAGCCAAGATATGAAAAGGTCCAAAGTACCGAGGAGCCAGCTTGGCACATCCGCTCCATTGCAGTGTGCTTCTTCTGGCTTGGATCCTCACAAACACATGGTCACCAACCTGATATTCTTTAAACCTTCTTTTCTTGTCCGCAAAACTTTTTTGCCTGTCCTGTGCAGCCTTCAAGTTGGCTCGCACCCTTTTCACCATGTCTTCCATTTCTTTAAGCATTTCTGGACCCAAACTCAGCTTATCCTCAGGTCCACCCCAACTTGAGGGTGTGCGGCATTTTCGCCCATATAGAACCTCAAAGGGGCTTAACTGCGTCGAGGTATGATACCCATTGTTGTATGCGAATTCAACCAGATGTAAATACTCTTCCCATTGGTTTGGTTTCATCATCACATACGCTCTCAACATGTCTTCCAACACTTGATTTACTCGCTCGTTTTGACCATCGGTCTGCGGGTGGTAGGCTGTGCTAAAGTTCAGCTGTGTTCCTAACTCAGCGAACAACGTCCTCCAAAAGGTGGATGTGAACTTTACATCCCGGTCTGAAATGATTACTTTTGGTAGCCCATGCAGTCTGAATACATTCTGCATAAAAAGGTGAGCAATTTGCACTGCCTTATAAGTGGACTGCACGGGTATGAAGTGTGCCGCTTTACTCAACTTATCAACCACCACCATGATGGAATCATGGTTTTTCTTCGTTCGTGGCAGACCGGTTATAAAATCCATGGAAATGGTTTCCCATTTCCATTCCGGAATAGGCAAAGGTTGCAATAGCCCAGCCGGATGCTAATGTTCTGCCTTAATCTGCTGGCACTCTAAACACTTTGCCAAATACTCAACCACTTGCTTCTTCATTCTGGGCCAGAAATATTCCTTCCTAAGTGCAGTGACCATCTTTTGGTACCCTGGATGGCCAGTGTAGTGGCTGGTATGGAACTCGTCCAAAATCAGATTCTTAAGGTCATCTGAATCAGGTACATATAATCTTTTGTTAAAATACAGCATGCCAGCACTGTCCAGTGTATATCCTTGCTGTAATTTTTCATTAACTGATTGCTATACCTACTGTTTTAACTGTTGGTATTCAACATCCTGATTTGCTGCTGATTTAATCTGCTCAAACAGAGTGTTTCGCCACTTGCTGACTGAAAGTTCACACAAACACTGCACCTTTCGACTTAGCGCATCAGCCACCCGGTTCTCTTTGCCTTTTAAGTGCTTAATCTCGAAGTCAAATCCACTTAGGAAATCTGCCCAATGACCTTGTCTTGCATTCAAGGTAGGTTGACTGAAATAATTGGTCAAGCTATGGTGATCGGTCAACAACAGAAATTTCCTCCCCAAGAGGTAATGTCGCCACATTTTTAGCGCATGAATAACAACTGTTAATTCTAGATCGTAAGCAGAATATTTCTGCTCATGATCTTTTAATTTCCTTGATTCATACGCAATTACTTTCCCTTCCTGCATTAATACTCCTCCCACACCTTCTTTACTTGCATCAGTACACACAACGTAATCCTTATTAGGATCAACTATACTCAAGATGGGTGCAGTGGTGAGTAGGTGCTTCAACCAATCAAAGCTCTGTTGACATTCCGCTGTCCACTTAAACACCTTTCCCTTTTTCTGCAAGGAAGTGATAGGGTAGGCTATCCTTGAGAAACCTTCCACAAACCTTCGATAATAACCAGCTAGTCCCATAAAGGATCTGATATCAGCTACATCCTTGGGTATGGGCCATTCCATGATAGTCTTTATTTTCTCAGGATCAACCGCAATTCCTTCTTTAGTAATCACATGACCCAAATATTGAATTTCCTCCTTGAAAAAGTCACACTTACTAAACTTAGCATAGAGCTGGTGTTCCCGAAGAGTTTGCAACACCATCCTAAGATGTTCTTTGTGTTCCTCATGGGAACGAGAATATATCAGAATATCATCAATAAATATCAGCACGAATTTGTCCAAAAACCTGTGAAACACGTTGTTCATCAAACACATAAAGGTGGCAGGTGCATTGGTCAAACCAAAGGGCAGCACCACGAATTTGTAATGCCCGTAGCGTGTTCTGAAAGTGGTTTTGGCAATGTCCTCTTCTTTAATTCTGATCTGATGATAACCAGATCACAAATCGATCTTGGAGAATACCTTTGCTCCGTTCACTTGATCAAAGAGCTCGTCAATCCGAGGCAAGGGGTATTTGTTTTTTATCGTGAGTTTGTTCAATTGACGATAGTCTATACACATACGGAGAGTTCCATCTTTCTTTTTGACAAATAACACTGGAGCTCCCCACGGTGACACGCTGGGGCAGATATAATTCTTATTCAGCAGCTCTTGCAGTTGCATTTTTAATTCTGTTAACTCAGGCACGCTCATTCGATATGGTGCCCTTGATACTGGGGTTGCCCCTGGTGTTAACTCTATAGTAAAATCTATATCCCTTTTCGGGGGCAGTCCTGGTACCTCTTCAGGAAAAACATCCACAAATTCCTGTACTACTAGAATGCCATCCAATGCAGATATTTTGTCTTTCTGGTTTGCATAACCCACTTGAATAGCGTAAATCTGACACTTCTTTCTGAGACATTTAGCTAGCTGAGAAGCAGTGATAGGTCGGATCTATACAGGGTGTTTTATCCCCTGCAACTCTTGTTGTTGCCCCAGATCATCCTTGTAATAAATGGTTTTGGTTTTGCAATTTACCAACGACCAATGTTTTTCCAGCCAATCCATACCAATCAGAATGTCGTAGGACCCCAATGGAAGTACATTCAGATCGGTTGTAATTGGTTGTCCATCTATGCTGAAAGAACAGTTACTAATTTTGGCTGAGACCCGTCTCTTAGCTCCCGTGGCTAGCTGTACCAGCCATGGACTTCTGAATTTTTCAGAAAGTAACTTACACTGTTCTACTATTTTTGGGCTAACATAACTTAAAGTAGCTCCTGGGTCAATAAGAACAGCTATAGAAAGGTTTGAAATTTTACCTTCAAACTCCACCATGTTTGGCTGGTATTCCGCTTGACGGTCATCCAAAGCTACGTTAATTCTTGGCATGCTGTGCGCCACTTCTCCAACAGTCGATGCTTCTTGGATCTGAGATATCTGGTCCACTCCTTTACGCTGAGGGAAATTCTTAACGTAGTGTGGTCCTCCACAACCCCAACATTGGACTGGAGGTCTGGTCGTCCCCTCAAGGTCTGACCTGGCAGGTGGTTCACTGATTCTGCTCTCACTTGGTTTAGTCCGAAAGGTACTCTTTGCTATATTTCTGCTAATCTGTCCCTTACCAGCACCCTTGCCGCCATTACCACGACTTCCTTTGTGATTACCAGCAATTCTGTTGCTTTTTCTTTCATTCCACCTTTTATTTGAAATATCTCCTTTCTGCTTGTTTTGCTGGTAATAGATTCTTGCCTTACGAATCGCCTCATCCATTTTCCTGGGATTATCAAACTCAATGCGTTCTCTTATATAGGCTGGTAAGCTACTCACAAATCTCTGCACTTTGGCCTTCTCCTCCTTGATATATGGCACATAGCGAAGCAGGGAGGTGAAGCGGTTAATGAACTCGTCCATGGACTGCTGTCCCAGTCGTAAATCATGGAATTCCCGTGCCTTCTCATCATAGAAACGCTCGGTTAGATATCTCTCCTTGAAGTATTTCTGAAACTTCTCCCAGGTTATGTTCTGCTCACTTAATCCTTTTACAATTTTAATTTCTTCCCACCATAGGGTTTCTTTGCCCTGTAGCTAGAAGATGGCCAGCCGCGCCTTCAGATTCTGATCATACTCATACAGCTGGAAATACTTATTAATGTTAATTAACCAGGCCTCTGCCGCTTCTTCCTGCTCTCCATCAAAATTTGGAGGTTTAATTTTCCGGAATTCTCCCTGTAATTCGATTTTCTGTCTCTTTGAAGTCAGCTGCTCTAATACATTGTCAGAATGGTCCTCTTTCTCCTCTGAGATTTCAGGTGCATAATTCTGTTCTTCAGTTGCCCTTTGCTGTTCTGCACTGGGATTGGCTAATGGTGGATTTTGTCTGTCCGACAGACTCTTCAATATTCTTTCCTGTTCCACTGTCAAACGCGCGTTGTCTTCACGCAACTGTGCCATCTCTCTTTTCAGTTCCTGAACAGTTTCGAGTATCGCCAGATTGGTACTGCGTGTCTCTGCACCAAGCTGTACCCACAGCACTGGATTTTCCCGAGGAATGTTGTTAGCTCCCTGCATTTCCTCCATCTTTATTGTTGACTGTTAACGGATTGTTGTTTCTGTATTTATCTCCTAATGAATAAACAGAAAAATAGTTAGCTGTTTTAATTCCTTCTCATATACGAACTACATGATAATCTTCCATGCAGCTGGATCTTATTGCTCCAGAGGCCATAGTTTTGAAACCTCCGCTCTGATACCACATTGTCACGATCTATCCACATTTATAATAAAAAAATTTAAATAGATATCATAGTCCTACTACTTTACCATTCATCCATCCGAATATAAAGTAATTATGATGCAAAGCATCGCTTTCCATGGTATAAAAGTGTTGCTGTAATTACACAATGTATATCAATTTCTACTGGACTAAGGTTCCTTCCTTAAGTTAATGCTCATGACCCAATTGGCAACCTTTACGAATTTGGGGGCTAAGTTAATGGCTTACCTCGTCACAGGTTCCAGATGGTGCACAGAATCCTTACTCCCCTCACCTACCATCACCAGGTGGCAACTTCCGTGCTGAGGCCACGTGATACTTTGGTTAAAGCGCTAGAGTTTTACGCGCCAAGCTCTCAATCGATTGAACGGTGTGGATGATAAGTTAAGATCGAAGGGTCCGAATGCACCCAAGGGTTTACTGGTGGTTTATATACCACTAAGCTATGTTTTTTTTAGTCCATTTGCACATGTTTCGGAAGGTTGGATGCTGCTCAGCTCGGCGGTAACCCCCTCACTTCAGCTACCAGTTCTGCAACGCTACTTCCAGGTATCCCCATAACCATGGTCCGCCAATTACAATTTCTTCCTCAGCTACTTGGATTATAAATATCTACACAGTATTTGCATTTACTACCGGTTCATTAGTTCTGTATACCTCAGATTGAACTAATCTCATTGCTTTTACTGTGATAGGGTTTATACTACGAATCTTCAGCCATTCAACCGATAATAAGCAACCGTGGCTCCTCCAGGTATTTACCCCATAGCAACTTGATACAGAGCTTGCATTACAGTTGACGGGTGAGGGTTTGTTCTTGCACAAGGTTTTAAGTTGATTCTTTTAGCCGAAGGAGTTCCTCACGGAGGTTCCTTTAATGCCTCAGGGTTATATACTCTGACAAACCTTGGACTCGAAACGCGGTCGGCCACTCCATGCCGGTACCTGCGTTCTCATGGTCTCTACCATCTTATGTTAAATAGCTGATTGGGCATTATGCCAGGTTGCATGTATATGTATATTTGTTAAGGGTCCACGGTCTCATGGCCGGAACCGAATCGACTCAAGGATCTCAGGCTTTTACTTCCTTTTGTCTTTCATAGTGTCGAGAATGTTGAACAATGATTCACAAGCTTTTGTCTGTAATTTATGAAAGAATGAGACTTCTCTTCGGCTCTCTGGATATTTGGTTATTTTACTATTTATACCCATCAGGGTTCCTGTTATCATGAAGTCAATATGCTTTTCCCTTGAATACGATATGTACATTTATTCATCTACTTCTGTTGGCACTACATCTGTGTTTTATACGTGTATTACGTTGGTTCATAGACATGTCTGAGCTCGTTTTGAATTTACAGTTATTATATTTCCTTCGGTTCGCAGATTGGCATTATTTTTAGTTAAGGGTTTATAGTAACAGTTCCATAATTGCTCATTGGACATGTCTTTTAGTACAGCGGCTACATGGCCGTTACCACGGTGGGGTTCTATTGTCCAGGGACATAATGTCGCCTTATGGATAATAGTATCAACCCCGCACTCTGAGTCGAATGCGTTCAGACGAGTGGTAATACAGCTGGTGGTTTATACTTGTTTCGAATGTAAATGGCATGTAACCTTTGTTTCAAATATATGAATGTAACCCTTATTTCAAATATATGAACGTAACCCTTAGTTCAAATATATTAATGTAAACCCTTGTTACGAATATATGAACAGTACACCCTCGGTACAGGGTTTGGTTAAATCTCTGGTTACGGCTTCATTATATGTTATAGATAATGGTACTGTCTCAGTATGTCATTCTTGTTTGTCTAGAATCGTAAAGATTTCTTGGTTGTTCTGTTTCTCTATAATCAATCTACTGCTACAGTTTTCAGCGAGTCCTTTCGCTGTTATACAGTTAAATGCATTCTTATATCATGCACTTCACACCTGCATACAGTTATGATCTTCCAGAACTTGTACGAGTTTTATGTATATAGCACGCTTCGGTTTCTATAGAGATGGCATGCACTGGTTTCTGTTCTGTTAATATGCATCAGTTTTCATGCATTTAATTGCAATGCTTATAGCAGATAGTCTCTGTTCTTTTGCTTTAATAACTAATACTAAAATGCTCATAGTACTGTTTTCTATAGTAAACATTCTTTTACCTCTATATAGCAATAGAGACTTGGATTCAACTACTTTCCTTCTATTTACCCAAATTGCTGAATAAGGAAATCTGAATCTGGTGAATAATTCGTACCTGGACTACCAGCTACAGGAGTTAATGCTCCAGAAGTTCACCTGCATTCACTTAATTGCTCTTATCCACCCAACCATGATATCCATTGATACGTAGGATTCTCCCCCCGAGCTGTCTTGCAGGCCTGCAGCCCTCTATAAGACTCATGCACTATTGTGCTAGGGTTATCTGGTCCTTACCAGACTCAACCCTCCTTTTCTTTCTCTTTTCTTTTTCTTGGAATCTCTCCCCCTCTCTGTCACAACAGACCCGGGGTTTTCCCCTCCCAGGACTTTTCCTGGCTGAAGGGTTAGTTTCATTTTCAGTTTTATAACTATTTCTTTTCTTTAGAAATCCTCCCTTAGAAGACTGCCAGCATTTCCAAAAATATCTTCCATTTCATAAAATAAAATAATATCATTTAACACAATAATTAACTGTTCACATTAGTTTCTTACCCTAGTAACTTTCATAATTACATGTTTTATGGGGCCATCACATCCCAAATTCGTAAAGGTTGCCAATTGGGTCATGAGCATTAACTTAAGGAAGGAACCTTAGTCCAATAGAAATTGATATACATTGTGTAATTACAGCAGCACTTTTATACCATGGAAAGCGATGCTTTGCATCATAATTACTTTATATTCGGATGGATGAATGGTAAAGTAGTAGGACTATGATATCTATTTAATTTTTTTTTTATTATAACTGTGGATAGATCGTGACAATGTGGTATCAGAGCGAGGTTTCAAAATTATGGCCTCTGGAGCAGTAAGATCCAGCTACATGGAAGATTATCGTGTAGTTCGTATATGAGAAGGAATTAAAACAGCTAACTGTTTTTCTGTTTATTCATTAGGAGATAAATATAGAAACAACAATCCGTTAACAGTCAACAATAAATATGGAGGAAATGCAAGGAGCTGACAGCATTCCTCGGGAAAATCCAGAGCTGTGGGTACAGCTTGGTGTGGAGACACGCAGTACCAATCTGGCGATACTCGAAACTGTTCAAGAACTGAAAAGAGAGATGGCACGGTTGCGTGAAGACAACGTGCATTTGACAGTGGAACAGGAAAGAATATTGAAGAGTCTGTTGGACAGACCAAATCCACCATTAGCCAATCCCAGTGCAAAACAGCAAAGGGCAACTGAAGAACGAAACTATGCACCTGAAATCTCAGAGGAGAAAGAGGACCATTCTGACAATGTATTAGAGCAGCAGACTTCAAAGAGACAGAAAATGGAATTACAGGGAGAATTCCGGAAAATTAAACCTCCACATTTTGATGGAGAGCAGGAAGAAGTGACAGAGGCTTGGTTAATTAACATTAATAAGTATTTCTAGTTGTATGAGTATGATTAGAATCTGAAGGCGCGGCTGGCCATCTTCCAGCTACAGGGCAAAGCAACCCTGTGGTGGGAAGAAATTAAAATTGTAAAAGGAGTAAGTGAGCAGAACATAACCTAGGATAAGTTTAAGAAATACTTCAAGGAGAGATATCTAACCGAGCGTTTCTATGATGAGAAGGCACGAGAATTCCATGATTTACGACTGGGACAGCAGTCCATGGACGAGTTCATTAACCGCTTCACCTCCCTGCTTCGCTATGTGCCATATATCAAGGAGGAGAAGGCCAAAGTGCAGAGATTTGTGAGCAACTTACCAGCCTATATAAGAGAACACATTGAGTTTGATAATCCCAGGACAATGGATGAGGCGATTCGTAAGGCAAGAATCTGTTACCAGCAAAACAAGCAGAAAAGAGATATTTCAAACAAAAGGTGGAATGAAAGAAAAAGCAACAGAATTGTTGGTAATCACAAAGGAAGTCGTGGTAATGGTGGCAAGGGTGCTGGTAAGGGACAGATTAGCAGAAATATAGCAAAGAGTACCTTTCGGACTAAACCAAGTGAGAGCAGAATCAGTGAACCACCTGCCAGGTCAGACCTTGAGGGGACGACCAGACCTCCAGTCCAATGTTGGGGTTGTGGAGGACCACACTACGTTAAGAATTGCCCTCAGCATAAAGGAGTGGACCAGATATCTCAGATCCAAGAAGCATCGACTGTTGGAGAAGTGGCGCGCAGCATGCCAAGAATTAACGCAGCTTTGGGTGACCATCAAGCGGAATACCAGCCAACCATGGTGGAGTTTGAAGGTAAAATTTCAAACCTTTCTATAGCTGTTCTTATTGACCCAGGAGCTACTTTAAGTTATGTTAGCCCAAAAATAGTAGAACAGTGTAAGTTACTTTCTGAAAAATTCGGAAGTCCATGGCTGGTACAGCTAGCCACGGGAGCTAAGAGACGGGTCTCAGCCAAAATTAGTAATTGTTCTTTCAGCATAGCCGGACAGCCAATTACAGCCGATCTGAATGTACCTCCATTGGGGTCCTACGACATTCTGATTGGTATGGATTGGCTGGAAAAACATTGGTCGTTGGTAAATTGCAAAACCAAAACCATTTATTACAAGGATGATCTGGGGAAACAGCAAGAGTTGCAGGGGATAAAACACCCTGTACAGATCCGACCTATCACTACTTCTCAGCTAGCTAAATGTCTCAGAAAGAAGTGTCAAATTTACGCTATTCAAGTGGGTTATGCAAACCAGAAAGACAAAATATCTGCATTGGATGGCATTCCGGTAGTACAGGAATTTGTGGTTGTTTTTCCTAAAGAGGTACCAGGACTGCCCCCGAAAAGGGATATAGATTTTACTATAGAATTAACACCAGGGGCAGCCCCAGTATCAAGGGCACCATATCGAATGAGCGTGCCTGAGTTAACAGAATTAAAAATGCAACTGCAAGAGCTGTTGGATAAGAATTATATCCGCCCCAGCATGTCACCGTGGGGAGCTCCAGTGTTATTTGTCAAAAAGAAAGATGGAACTCTCTGTATGTGTATAGACTATCGTCAATTGAACAAACTCACGATCAAAAACAAATACCCCTTGCCTCGGATTGAAGAGCTCTTTGATCAAGTGAAGGGAGCAAAGGTATTCTCCAAGATCGATTTGCGATCTGGTTATCATCATATCAGTATTAAAGAAGAGGACATTGCCAAAACCTCTTTCAGAACACGCTACGGGCATTACGAATTCGTGGTGCTGCCCTTTGGTTTGACCAATGCACCTGCCACCTTTATGTGTTTGATGAACAACGTGTTTCACAGGTTTTTGGACAAATTCGTGCTGATATTTATTGATGATATTCTGATATATTCTCGTTCCCATGAGGAACACAAAGAACATCTTAGGATGGTGTTACAAACTCTTCGGGAACACCAGCTCTATGCTAAGTTTAGTAAGTGTGACTTTTTCAAGGAGGAAACTCAATATTTGGGTCATGTGATTACTAAAGAAGGAATTGTGGTTGATCCTGAGAAAATAAAGACTATCATGGAATGGCCCATACCCAAGGATGTAGCTAATATCAGATCCTTTATGGGACTAGCTGGCTATTATCGAAGGTTTGTGGAAGGTTTCTCAAGGATAGCCTACCCTATCACTTCCTTGTAGAAAAAGGGAAAGGCGTTTAAGTGGACAGCGGAATGTCAACAGAGCTTTGATCGGTTGAAGCACCTACTCACCACTGCACCCATCCTGAGTATAGCTGATCCTAATAAGGATTACGTTGTGTGCACTGATGCAAGTAAAGAAGGTGTGGGAGGAGTATTAATGCAGGAAGGGAAAGTAATTACGTATGAATCAAGGAAATTAAAAGATCATGAGCAGAAATATTCTGCTTACGATCTAGAATTAACAACTGTTATTCATGCGCTAAAAATGTGGCGACATTACCTCTTGGGGAGGAAATTTCTGTTGTTGACCGATCACCACAGCTTGACCAATTATTTCAGTCAACCTACCTTGAATGCAAGACAAGGTCGTTGGGAAGATTTCCTAAGTGGATTTGACTTCGAGATTAAGCACTTAAAAGGCAAAGAGAACTGGGTGGCTGATGCGCTAAGTCGAAAGGTGCAGTGTTTGTGTGAACTTTCAGTCAGCAAGTGGCGAAACACTCTGTTTGAGCAGATTAAATCAGTAGCAAATCAGGATGCTGAATACCAACAGTTAAAACAGCAGGTACAACAATCAATTAATGAAATATTATAGCAAGGATATACACTGGACAGTGCTGGCATGCTGTATTTTAACAAAAGATTATATGTACCTGATTCAGATGACCTTAAGAATCTGATTTTGGACGAGTTCCATACCATCCACTACACTGGCCATCCAGGGTACCGAAAGATGGTCACTGCACTTAGGAAGGAATATTTCTGGCCCAGAATGAAGAAGCAAGTGGTTGAGTATTTGGCAAAGTGTTTAGAGTGCCAGCAGATTAAGGCAGAACATCAGCATCCAGCTGGGCTATTGCAACCTTTGCCTATTCCGGAATGGAAATGGGAAACCATTTCCATGGATTTTATAACCGGTCTGCCACGAACGAAGAAAAACCATGATTCCATCATGGTGGTGGTTGATAAGTTGAGTAAAGCGGCACACTTCATACCCGTGTAGTCCACTTATAAGGCGGTGCAAATTGCTCACCTTTTTATGCAGAATGTATTCAGACTGCATGGGCTAGCAAAAGTAATCATTTCAGACCGGGATGTAAAGTTCACATCCACCTTTTGGAGGACGTTGTTCGCTGAGTTAGGAACACAGCTGAACTTTAGCACAGCCTACCACCCGCAGACCGATGGTCAAATCGAGCGAGTAAATCAAGTGTTGGAAGACATGTTCAGAGCGTATGTGATGATGAAACCAAACCAATGGGAAGAGTATTTACATCTGGTTGAATTCACATACAACAATGGGTATCATACCTCGATGCAGTTAAGCCCCTTTGAGGTTCTGTATGGGGGAAAATGCCGCACACCCTCAAGTTGGGGTGGACCTGAGGATAAGCTGAGTTTGGGTCCGGAAATGCTTAAAGAAATGGAAGACATGGTGAAAAGGGTGCGAGCCAACTTGAAGGCTGCACAGGATAGGCAAAAAAGTTTTGTGGACAAGAAAAGAAGGTTTAAAGAATATCAGGTTGGTGACCATGTGTTTGTGAGGATCCAAGCCAGAAGAAGCACACTGCAATGGAGCAGATGTGCCAAGCTGGCTCCTCGGTACTTTGGACCTTTTCAGATCTTGGCTAGAGTGGGGCCGGTGGCTTACCAACTCGCCTTGCCAAGCCATATTAGAATTCACAACGTTTTCCACGTTTCTGTTCTAAAGAAATATGTATACGATCCCAAACATGTGATCAAATGGCAAGATGTTCAGGTAAGAGTTAATCCCTTTGTTTTGAACATGTGGATACATTTAATGTAAACTGATTAAAATATTGATTGTCTGCAGGTCGAACCGGAAGACGAGGTTCTGGTCGAACCAGAGAGCATTCTCGACCAGAGAGAAGTGCGGCTGCGGAAACGGGTTATTACCCAAATTAAAGTGCTGTGGCAGCACTATGGGCCTGAGGAGGCTACTTGGGAAGACGAGGAACTTATGAGGAAAGCTTACCCAGACTTATTTAAAGGGAATAGACATCGGGACGATGTCCAATCCCAAGGGGGGAAGATGTGATGGCCCCGTAAAACATGTAATTATGAAAGTTACTAGGGTAAGAAACTAATGTGAACAGTTAATTATTGTGTTAAATGATATTATTTTATTTTATGAAATGGAAGATATTTTTGGAAATGCTGGCAGTCTCCTAAGGGAGGATTTCTAAAGAAAAGAAACAGTTATAAAACTGGAAATGAAACTAACCCTTCAGCCATGAAAAGTCCTGGGAGAGAAAACCCCTGGTCGGTTGTGACAGAGAGGGGGAGAGATTCCAAGAAAAAGAAAAGAGAAAGAAAAGGAGGGTTAAGTCTGGTAAGGAGCAGATAACCCTAGCACAATAGTGCATGAGTCTTGTAGAGGGCTGCAGGACTGCAAGACAGCTCGGGGGGAGAATCCTACGTATCAATGGATCTCATGGTTGGGTGGATAAGAGCAATTAAGTGAATGTAGGTGAACTTCTGGAGCATTAACTCTTGTAGCTGGTAGTCTAGGTACGAATTATTCACCAGATTCAGATTTACTTAATCAGCAATTTGGGTAAATAGAAGGAAAGTATATCAATCCAAGTCTCTGTTGCTATATATAGGTAAAAGAATGTTTACTATAGAAAATAGTACTATGACCATTTTAGTACTAGTTATTAAAGCAAAAGAACAGAGACTATCTGCTATAAGCATTGCAATTAAATGCATGAAAACTGATGCATATTAACAGAACAGAAACCAGTGCATGCCATCTGTATAGAAACCGAAGCGTGCTATATACATAGAAGTCGTACAAGTTCTGGAAGATCATAACTGTATGCAGGTGTGAAGTGCATGATATAAGAATGCATTTAACTGTATAACAGTGGAAGGACTCGCTGAAAACTGTAGCAGTAGATTGATTATAGAGAAACAGAACAACCAAGAAATTTTTACGATTCTAGACAAACAACAATGACATACTGAGACAGTACCATTATCTATAACATATAATGAAGTCGTAACCAGAGATTTAACCAAACCCTGTACCGAGGGTGTACTGTTCATATATTCGTAACAAGGGTTTACATTAATATATTTGAACTAAGGGTTACGTTCATATATTTGAAATAAGGGTTACATTCATATATTTGAAACAAAGGTTACATGCCATTTACATTCGAAACAAGTATAAACCACCAACTGTATTACCACCCGTCTGAACGCATTCGACTCAGAGTGCGGGGTTGATACTGTTATCCATAAGGCGACATGATGTCCCCGCACAATAGAACCCCACCGTGGTAACGGCCATGTAGCCGCTGTACTAAAAGACATGTCCAATGAGCAATTATGGAACTATTACTATAAACCCTTAAATAAAAATAATGCCAATCTGCGAACCGAAGGAAATACAATAACTCTAAGTTCAAAACGAGCTCAGACATGTCTATCAACCAACGTAATACACGTATAAAACACAGATCTAGTGCCAACAGAAGTAGATGAATAAATGTACATATCATATTCAAGGGAAAAGCATATTGACAGCATATTGACTTCATGATAACAGGAACCCTGATGGGTATAAACAGTAAAATAACCAAATATCCAGAGAGCCGAGGAGAACTCTCATTCTTTCATAAATTACAGACAAAAGCTTGTGAATCATTGTTCAACATTCTCGACACTATGAAAGACAGAAGGAAGTAAAAGCCTGAGATCCTTGAGTCGATTCGGTTCCGGCCATGAGACCGTGGACCCTTAACAAATATACATATACATGCAACCTGGCATAATGCCCAATCAGCTATTTAACATAAGATGGTAGAGACCATGAGAACGCAGGTACCGGCATGGAATGGCCGACCGCGTTTCGGGTCGAGGGTTTGTCCGAGTATATAACCCTGAGGCATTAAAGGAACCTCCGTGAGGAACTCCTTCGGCTAAAAGAATCAACTTAAAACCTTGTGCAAGAACAAACCCTCACCCGTCAATTGTAATGCAAGCTCTGTATCAAGTTGCTATGGGGTAAATACTTGGAGGAGCCACGGTTGCTTATTATCTGTTGAATGGCTGAAGATTCGTAGTATAAACCCTATCACAGTAAAAGCAATGAGATTAGTTCAATCTGAGGTATACAGAACTAATGAACCGGTAGTAAATGCAAATACTGTGTAGATATTTATAATCCAAGTAGCTGAGGAAGAAATTGTAATCGGCGGACCATGGTTATGGGGATACCTAGAAGTAGCATTGCAGAACTGGTAGCTGAAGTGAGGGGGTTACCGCCGAGCTGAGCAGCATCCAACCTTCCGAAACATGTGCAAATGGACTAAAAAAACATAGCTCAGTGGTATGTAAACCCTTGGGTGCATTCGGACCCTTCGATCTTAACTTATCATCCACACTGTTCAATCGATTGAGAGCTTGGCACGTAAAACTCTAGCGCTTTAACCAAAGTATCATGTGGCCTCAGCACAAAAGTTGCCACCTTGTGATGGTAGGTGAGGGGAGTAAGGATTCCGTGCACCATCTGGCGCTGGTGACGGGGTTAGCCATTAACTTAGCCCCCAAATTCGTAAAGGTTGCCAATTGGGTCATGAGCATTAACTTAAGGAAGGAACCTTAGTCCAGTAGAAATTGATATACATTGTGTAATTACAGCAACACTTTTATACCATGGAAAGCGATGCTTTGCATCATAATTACTTTATATTCCGATGGATGAATGGTAAAGTAGTAGGACTATGATATCTATTTAAATTTTTTTTTATTATAACTGTGGATAGATCGTGACAACTCCAAAGCCTGAAGCACCTACTAAGACAATTAAATCTTCAGGGGAAGCCCCTCCCACTTGTCCTCCCCGTGGAGGTAGTAGGTACACATCACTGACTAGATCGACATGTGATGCTCCCCGTGGAGGTAGAGCAATGAGTAGTAGGTACACATCACTGACTAGATGGACATGTGAGTATCATAACTCCCTGTAACGTTTTAGCCATGCTTACCACAAAACTCGATGCCCGAATGCTTTATTCTACACTGTCACACAATCTACCGCAAGGAGCAGCTGTGAAAAACCCAACTGCATTGCTGTGAAAAACCCAGATACATACAGATCTCAACAAGCATAGATGGAGAAACAATGACTTGATCTACAACAACGACGATGGTGTTATTCCTTCTTGAAGGTTTCATAGTGTCATCCATGGAGCAAGCTCCTTCAATCTCTTCCAAAAAAATCACCCACAATTCCAGCCCGCATTGCCGCCTCCTCTCACAACGACAACTACAACTATTATTTGTACCCACTTTTGTTAACTTTCGGTCAACTTTCTCGGTAATTGCATTCCAGGAGGTGAGTACTGAAGTATCAAATTTGATGTACAAAATACAATTTTCCGATAGGATAGAGATCCTCAAAAAAAAATATTAGCTCTGTTGAATTTGCTTGCAAATAGGATAATCGGCATGTTCATTGGTACAAACACGAATATGCTGTTTATCCTTGCCTATGTAGCGATGGATAATTGGCATGATTATTACTGGCTTTATTGAGAAAAGATATTGACTGATAATTGGTGCCAAAGCGGATACGATGGCCTTCATTTCCTATATATTGAGGGATAATCTACATGTTTATTGCTTAGCCTTACATTGAAAATTTATCAACTATCTTGAAATGGGTGCCAAAGTGGATATCTTGTCTCTCCTTGCCTGTGAAGGGAGGAATAATCAACATGAGCATGCCTTGGCTCATTGAGAACATTTGCTTTTATGCTCATTAATGAAAAGAGATGTATATTTTTAAATTTAAATATTCAATTATATTCAGTTATCCTGTGATGGTTTGTAATTTGTTTCAACAGTGCATTGAACAACTAAGTTTTCAATAGACATAAAATCTGTTAGGGAAAAGAAGGTGCATCGGTGGTTATCCACGATGGCAAGGGAAGTCAAGAACGCAGTGTTTATGTGCATTCAACCGAGAGAGGTACCTACTTTTATAATTCAGCAAATAGGGGATAAAACATGGATACATTAAATTGAAAAAGTTGGCATTTTATTTTGGGTTTGTCAGTTCAGTTTTAACTTCAACCTATGATTCATGTCCACAGAAGACTGCCCTTAACATATGCGCATATCAAAATATTAATTGACAAAGTGGCCCATGGAATTTATTAGTTAGCAGGCTTACTATGAGCTTCACCATCATCAGAAATTCAATACCTAAAATAGCCAAACCTGAAAGAAAATGTATTCGTTACTGTTGCATAAAGAACATTTTAGGTTTTTTTTTCCAAGTGGTTTTTCAGGTTTAATCATTGGTTATCATCTAGTTATCACTAGAAAGTGGGCTCATATTTTCATGCAGAGGACCCAGAGTACTATATTTTTCTCCATTCTTAATATTTATAATTTTTGTATCACATAAATAAATAAAAGCATGCCTTTCTTTTTAAAAAGAGGTTAAAAAAATTATTACTGCAGTAAATTATCCAAAATAAACTCACTGATTTGACCATCATAATTTCCAGTGATAGTCATAATTTAATTTGAATTGGGATACCAACAAATATGCTAGCCTGTAAGGTAGTTCATGTAACAATAAACTAGCCAGTGTTTCAGATACTTTTAATTTCATATACCTTCATATTCTATCTCTCTCCATTCTTTAAATCTTCATTTTTCCTTTTTTCTGTGTAAGGTAGTTCATGTAACAATAAACTAGCCAGTGTCTTCAGATACTTTAATTTCATATAGCTTCATATTCTATCCCTATCCATTCTTTAAATCTTCATTTTTCTTTTTTCTGTGTTTGGTGACAATTATGGATGTTTATCTTACCCATTAAGAGAAAGTCCAAGCTTGAAGTTGCAACATATCAGGAATATTTGACTAAGTTCAATGGCAATGAGGTTTCACCTGGGTAAATCACATTTTCCACAAAATATTTGAAAATAAAATGGTCAAAATTTGAGTCCACTTAGTTCGTTATATGTTTGGGTTTGAAACTCTGTGGGGAAAAATCTGACCATGTGAAGAGTTGGTGTGGCCCAAGCTGAGTGAGATCTCGAGGTGATTTTGACAACTCACATGTCCCTTGATGGTGGTTTCTCAAAGGTTAAGTGTGCACTCATCTCAGGACTCATACCACTTAGCAAAAAAACATATTATATATATATATATATATATATATATATATATATATATATATATATATATTATATATAACTAACTCATGACTCTTTAACTTGTGAGAGTTTGAGCAATACCCTGGGATGGAAAAACAATTAAACTAGCTAGCTACCATTAGAATTATTGTCCTTTACCATTAGAATTATTGTCCTTATAAAATTAATAGTTATAATTTATTTAAAATTAATTATTTAAAATATTGTTTAAATATATTAAAATTTTAAATGGTTAAAATAAAAATTTAAGTATATTATTAATTATTTTTATTGAAAAAATTTAAATAATAGTTAAGGGTAATAATTGAGTTTATATATGAAATTAAGTTGAAATATTAAATTATAAAAATATATTAAATTGTAATTATGGTTACTTTTTGGTCTTATGATTATATTTGAATTTTTTTTTTTTTTTTTTTTTTTTTCTTCATATGTGTGTGTGTCTATATTTAAATTTTATTTTTATGTTATGAAGAATAGGTGATTTGTTGGAGTAATTTGGGTAAGGTCTATGTTCAAATTTTTTGACTATCACTATAACACTAAGAGTATATCAAACAAATCACATCTAGATATACTAATAAGTTATGAATTAACAAGAGTCAAGACATCCTGACCCACTTAAGTGAGATCTATCCTAAGGGTAACCTAAGCCTTATCCATGTATATGGAAGAACAAACTATGCTCCCAACCACTTTAGTTACTAGCCTAAGACCACAAATAAATATTACGAGAAAGTACATGACCACCTTAGAGATAACTTGACCTATAAAACCCTTTTCTAATTTAATATCTAAAAACATGTGACAACACTAAAGACTTGCATATTTACAAACCACCCTAAATTATTTCAAATGGCTAAAATCCTAAATAATCCTATTTATTTTCGGAAGAATGCTATTTATTTAAAAACTACCACTCCATTATTTCAAAGTAGCTAAAAACCTACTTATTTATACACTACCAATAAATTATTTTTAAAAACCAAATTATATTTAGAAATAATAATATTATTATATATTATGCTTTTAAAATTATTTCAATTAAACTTAAATCAAATGACTATATATATAGCGAATCATACACTAATTTGTTTAATATTAAAAAAAAATTATAAAAATATTAACCTTTACTAATATCCAAAACATATAAATCTATAATATAATTTAATAAACAAAATAACAAACATATAAATATAATAGATCAATAGCTTCATTATTGCAAACTTTTAGAAAAACCTATGCATTAAAATATAAGAAATATTAACTATACAATATAAGAAACATATCACTGTAATTAAACTTTTATGAGGGAGGAAGGCTGAGTGAGGGTTTGGAAAACCTAAGGTTTTTCTCAGAGATTGTGGAGGTATCGGATCGGGGACGACGACAAAGGCTTGCAGGGAGGTTATCAGGGTAGCAGGGGAAAAGCGTTGATCGGAAACAACCAGAGGTGGATTTAAAAAGCGAGCCCAGACTGAAGACCGGTATGGAAGGGGTGAAAGGGAGGGGAGAGATCCCCTCCTACAAAAATATAATGGCAGGGGAATCAAGCGGACAAGGGATGCAGGGAAATACAGAGATGAGGAGCAACAATGCGCTAGTACTAGGAAATCGGTGGCAGACCAAACTTGGAGGTAGATGCCTGCCCAGAGCCTAGAAGAAACCAAGGTATGTCATCCCAAATAAGAAACTTGAAGACTATAGGAGTTACATGAGAGATCATGCCTTGATATGCAAGTTTGTAGGTTTTTGGATGACAGAAAGGGATCTAGCTAAATGGATACAACAGTGTTGGAAGCCGACAGGGCACATAGATCTAAAATTGGGGGCAAAAGGTTTTTTCACAGTAATATTTTCAAATCTGGAAGACAAGGAAAGAACCTTTGAAGGTGGACCGTATTTTATGAACAATGCAGGATTATTCATGAGGCATTGGGAAGACAGATATAACCCTAACCACGAAAAAATTTTAGCACCACCCATCTAGGTAAGATTATTTGGACTGCCAATGAAGTTCTAGGATCCTGACATATTGGAAGGTATCGGCAATATGGTGGCGACCTTTGTCAAATTTGTACAGTCCACAAAAAGAGGGAAGTACACATCTTATGCAAGGATCTGCGTTTATATGAATATAGTTGAACCATTGCCGGAATACATAGAGCTGGAGTATCATGATGAACTTTGGCAACAACCATTGGATTATGAACACATACCCTTTAGATACAAGAGATGCCATGAATATGGACAGCTCTTCAAACAATGCCCACTGAATAAAGAAGAAGAAACCACAAGAATGAAGGAAGAGGAGCAAAAGGGGCCAGAAGGAAGGAATGAAGAAAAAACAGGATTCCAGGAAGTCCAAAGAAGAAAAAGGTCACGAAAGGATATAGAAAGACAACAACAATCTGTAAAGTCGGTAACAACAGAATGTAACAATAAATTTCAAGTTTTACAGGAGGAAGAGGAGGAAGCGGGGAAAGAAGAAACCTTGGAGGAGCCTATGGAAATTTCTAAGAACCTAGTCAAGAACATTAAGGTGAGAGAAGAAACGGAGGAGAGTATGGAAATGACAATTTAACAAACCTAGGGGGAGGTTGAAACACAAAGGGATAACGTGAATGAGGAGGAAAGAATCATGAAAAGACTACTTAACGACTGGAAAAACCTGGATGAAAGGTTCATCCCGGAAACTCAAAATAAATTGTATAAAGAAACTTTCCAGAAGTATAAGGAGAAGAAAGGAATCACTTCAGAAAGTCAGATAGAGCAGATAGGAAATCAGGGACTACAAATTTTGGGATTGGACAACGCTGGCAAAGGGGGAAGGAAACGAGGGAGACAGACAATGAATGGAACCATACAAGCAGTGGGAGATATTTTGGTAAATTCAAGCAGGGTTATACCTCTTTCAGAGGTATTCCATCAACCATCCAAAAAGTTATAAAATGATAATCACAAGTTGGAACATAAGGGGTCTTAATAGCAAAGGAAAGCAGAGGTACCTGAAGGACAGGTTAAAGAAGGATAAGCCAAGCGTCATGATCATTCAAGAGAAGAAGATTAGCACCCAAAAATTAGAAGGGATGATGAAGAAGCATAAAATTCAATATGCGGTGATGGGCGAGGACGCAAATGGCACAATAGGGGGTTTGGCTATCCTGTGGAACCCTGAAGAAGTAATGTTTGAAAATTGGATAAGCATGCCCAGAATCCTAGCAGGATTATGCAGATTGATAGGGTCAGAGAAGTGGATCATCATCTCTGGGGTCTACGGACCGCACATTCCAAGAGACCGGAGAAACTTCCTTAATAGTTTGAAGTCCATAAGAAGGATCTTTCTTGGAATTCCATGGATAGTAGGAGGCGATTTTAATATGATAAGAACAATAGAAGAGAAAAGGGGAGGTATAAGAAGATCAGACCAATATATGGAAGAGTTCGATGAGATGATTACAGAACAAAGGTTGGTTGACATCCCAACAATAAATGGCATCCATACTTGGAATAACCGAAGAGGCGGGGAAAATAAAATAGCCTCTAGACTAGATCAATTCCTTATAGTAGAGCAGGTGCTCAACCGAGATGTTTATGTTGAAGCCAAGATAATGCCGGCGATGGGTTCTGATCACTGGCCGATCAGGCTGGAAGTTGACATTAAAGAGAACTTTCATAAAAGACCTTTTAGATTCGAAGCTTTTTGGCTCAGGAATTCAGAGTTCTTATCCAAGATTGGGGAATGGTGGAATCAGAACATGCAAAAAGGAAAGGGTAAGATGCATACCTTTCAACTAAAACTTAAAGAACTCAAAAGGAAAATAAAAATATGGAACAAGGAATAGTTTGGAAACATAATGAAGGAAAAACAAAAGCTAGAAAAAGAAATGGAAGAGATCCAACAGCAAACTATTGAAGAAGGAAGAAATGAGGAAAGAAGTAGAAAAGAAGGAATTATACTAAGCCAACTAGAGGAGTAGAGAAAACATGAGGAAATCCTCTGGAGACAAAAATCCAGGATTAATTGGCTAAGTGAAGGGGAAAGAAACACAAAGTTCTTTCACCAAGCTATGATTCAGCATAGGCAAAGAAATAGGATTTTCTCTATCAAGAATGAAGAAGGAGAGAGGAAAATAGATCATGCAGGAATCGAGCAGACCTTGGTGGATCATCACAGGGAAATCTTAACAGAACCTTCAGTAGACACGGAAGCGGCTATAGATCTCATAGGTAAGGAGATTCCCAGAATAATAACAGAAGAAGAAAATATGGCATTAATGAGGGCAGCCACTTTAGAGGAAGTGGAGGAAATTGTAAAGAGCATGAAGAAAAACAAAGTGCCAGGGCCGGATGGATTTACAGTGGATTTTTATCAGGCAGGATGGCATTTCCTCGGCCAAGAAATCCTGGAGGTAGTAGAGGAATCGCACATGAAACAAAAGGTATGGCCAGGCCTCAACTCTACTTTCCTTACTCTGATTCCTAAAAATGCTAACTCGGAAACAACCCATGGTTTCTGACCAATTGCACTGTGTAATGTCATATATAAAATAATTGCAACTATGATAGCTAAAATATTAAAGCCCATCCTCCCCAGCATAATATCGCCTGAACAAACCGGTTTTGTGGAGGGCAGACAAATCCTGGATGGACTTGTAGTAACATAGGAAACAATTCATTATCTAAAATAGAAAAAACGGAGAGGTATGATGTTTAAATTGGATTTGTCACGGCCTTCGGATTAGTAGGAGATGGATTGACTGGGTTCAAGATATGATATCAACACCATTTTTTTCCATCTTGGTAAATGGGACACCCTCATCTACTTTCAAAGCCACCAGAGGAATTCGACAGGGGGATCCTTTATCTCCCTTTCTATTTATAATGGCTGCGGAGGGCTTGGGACGGTACTTCAAAAAAGCCCTAAGAGAAACAAAAATTAAAGGATGAAGGTTATGTGGGGATAACTTACCCATTACCCATCAACAGTTTGTGGATGACATTATGCTCTCCTGTGAAGTTTCAATAAAGGAAGTTAGGGGGATAAAAAGCATCCTGGACTTATTTTTGGAGGCATCAGGTATGGAAATAAACAAAGAAAAATCATGCACTTTTATCTTCAACACTCCGGACGTAATTAAAACACATTTAATCAGGATGTTAGTATTCAAGCAGGGGGAACTTCCTACAAAATATTTGGCGAACCAACTAGACATAAACCCTACAAGAATGGCGAATTGGCAGCAAATCATAGAGAAGATCACGAATAGATTGGCAAGTTGGTCTTTCAGGATGCTAAACATAGATGGGAGGCTGATTCTTTCGAAATCAATTCTTCAAGCTATCCCAATTTATCCTCTATCTATCATGGCTGCTCCCAAAGGGGTATGCAATAAAATGAAGGAAATCTTTGGCAAATTTATTTGGAGCGGCCCAAAACAATAGCGAAAATGGGCTCTGGTGTCTTGGAAAAACATGACAAAGAGGAAGGAAGAAGAAGGTTTGGGGCTTAGGGACCCGAAAATTCTGAACAAGGTGGTAGGGGTGAAGCTATGGTGGAGGTGGATGAGAGGAGGAAGCGATGTATGGAAGAGAGTCTGGACCCGAAAATATAATATGCCCACAACTCCTGAGGTATCCTGAGACTGGAGGAAACCCCTAGAGGATCCGCCATTTGGGAATTGGCCAGTCAGAACAGACACATCATAAACGACTACGCCTTCTGGGAAATAAGAGGAGGAGGAACAACCAGATTTTGGGAAGAGGAATGGCAGCAAAGAAACAAATTAACCAGTATACAAAATCTCCAAGGTATACATCATGAGGCAGTCAGAGAGGGTCGGGAACTTGTAAGGGATTATTGGATAGAAGGGGAGACGAATGGAATTTGGAGAAAGTGGAGAAATCCTGAAGAATGGAATGAGAATATGGATCAGGAGCAACGAAGAACATATAGAAAAGAACTAGACTTAAGGAAAATAAAAGCAAGACAGGGGCCGGACATTCTCAAATGAGGAAAGTCCACAAGAGGAACCTATTCAGTAAAGGAAGCCTACTATTTAGCAACCCATCAAGAAAGGGAGGAATAAGTAATGAACTGGAAGGAAATATGGAATAGTAAGTGGTGGCCAAAGATAGGGATATTTGCCTGGATTGTAGGAAAAGAAAGGATCTTAACTTGGGATAAAATTCAAAGAAAAGGCTTCTCCGGTCCATCCAAATGCAGCCTGTGTAGGATGGAGTCAGAGACCTAGGAACACATTTTGAATTCATGCTCCTTTGCTCAACATCAGTGGGGAGAGATCAGGAACCTATTTGGCAAATCCAACAGGGACCCTAGTGACATCATAAAAACTTTATTTAAATGGGGCCAGGGACAATTCTCCTGCAAGGTAGTAAGGAGAACATGCAATTTACCTATAGGATTTGTCATATGGCATTTGTGGAAGGAAAGAAATCGCAGAATCTTCCTGGATAAAATTAACACCACGAAGAAGGCATGGAAAGGAATCCAGAATGCAATCAAAGAAACGGTCCTGGCAGAGATCTGGGAGGATGATGACTGGAAAACGAACCCTGCAGAAGAAGGTATCCTAGTGAAATTAAACATGAATTATAGCATGATATATCCTAATAAAGGAAAAAAGGCAACAAACTCAGAAGCGAAGTCCGGATCAATTTAGGTAACCAAAACAACAGTTCATTAAATTGAACTTTGACGGGGCTTCAAAAGGGAACCCAGGGCCCGCTGGCTTTGGGGGAATATTTAGAGACTACAAAAATCAAACAAGATGGGTTTATGTGGAAGGAGGAGGAGAAATGACAAATAATGAAGTGGAATTATGGGCGGTGTACCAAGGACTAAGGATCGCCGTAAGAAATGGGTATATGAATCTAGAAATAGAGGGTGACTCATAGATAACAGTTGAAATGTTACAAAATCTTAACAATGGAAAAGAATGGGAGCAAGTAGCTAGAAGCTCGAGGACAATAGGGATTGTGCACGACTTGGCAGAAATTCTTCGAAGAATAGACTACAAGATCTTTAGTCATGTCAGACAAAAAGGGAATAAGGCGACAGATTATTTAGCTAAGAGAGGATGTACAGAACAGATGGAAAGGACTGACATCAGCTGGATAGCAATAAGGGACAAGGCGAGGTGGGATGATTTAACTATTATAATCAACCAAGATCATAATGAATCTACAAGCCAATAATGTAGACACGAGGAGACCCCGGATTGGGGTGAGAAGGACGACAAATCAAGTAAGAAGAATAGGGCAGGGAAGGAGCGATGACAAGGCACGGGAGGTAAGGGTAATGATGGCGGTTAACAGGACGAGTCGAGGCAGGGATATAATCCTGAGAAAGGGCGGCGAGATTGTAATGAAGAACGGAGGTGGTGGAATTAAGACATGTGAAAACGAATGGAGGTACGATGGTGCAGAAGGGAGGCGAGGAGAGGTGGGATATCATATGAGAGGCAGGTGGCACGAGGAACGAGTGAGGGGTAATTAGGATCAGATGAAGAAGAATGATAATGAGGAGGGTAAGCAAACCGAGGTGCGGCAAGCAATAAATGAACCTACAGAGAGCGTGGCAAGGGGAAGAACGGTAAAGAGAATAGACGGAAACAGAGGAGAGCAGAGAGAACATATAGAGGAGACAGATAGCAGGGAGGGAAGAACTCAGATGGCAACCAAGAGAAGAATGCGTGTGGAGTCGGAGGAGGAGACTCGAGGTTGTCGTAGCCCGGGGAAGAAAGGGAAGGAACCTGTGGCAGGCGACGAAGAATTTCGTTACCAGACTGTCCAGACGGACTCGGATGAAGAAGTAGAGATGTTCGACTCCAACCCGGATGCACCTGAGCAGCAGAAAAAGAAGGCCCAGAAAGAAGAGGGAGTAGCTGAAGATGAAGAGCCGAAAGGAGGACACCAGGGTGATAGGTGAAAGGCGGGGTAGGATGATGAGGGTGAACTTGGCAGCACCTCGGGAGTGAAGGGCCGGGCACGTGGAGGCTGCTACAGAGGGAGAGGCAGATCAGTTAAGGGACGAGGACACCATGGCAGAGGAAGAAGACGACCAGGGGGGAGACAGGGGGTGTCCACTGCCAAGAAGTACTGAAGATCTCTGGAGAAGAGGATACAGTATGCTGAGCAAGCATACTGTGAAAATACAAATAAAGATTTTAGAAGAATCATTTAGCACCTGGAGGAGGAAGCAGCCCAGGCTCAATCAGGCTCAGAGATGGACGATTGGGAATATTTACTTCTTGAACCAGGAAACGCGAGAGGGCGTATGCCATTGCATAAACAGGCATTACATGTTTATTGGGTGATGAAGAGATTGCTGGCTAAAGCCATGGAGCAAGTGGCTGTAGAAATGGCTGAGTTATCTCAGGGAATTCCTAACTTGAGAAGAGAGCTGAAGAACATTCAGATTACAATGATGATGCAGGACAAGAAAATGGATGAAAGTCAGCAGCTGATTGAGAAGAGCAACATGGCCATAAAGGAAGAGGATGGTCAGAAGAAAACTGAAGGCAACATCTGAGGATACGGGTATGAGTGATGCAGTTTTGTTGAGGAAAAAAGATAGCTTTTTGTTACAGCAAAAAGATAGCTACAATACTTGTTTGCTTTTTTTATGAATAGGAGAAAATGTAATAGCTTATATGGATGTTTAGCTTATCTAGCATGGACAAGAAGAATTAAAATTTTGGTTTCTGGATGGATATCAAGAACCTAAGGTGGCCAACAGACCCGGTTTCCCCTCAGGGCGGGTTGAGGCCACCATAATTATGTAATGGTTTTAGCCCGAAGTAATATAATAAAATAAACTCTCCTCAGCTTAAAAAAAAACTTTTATGAGCAAAGTAACAAGCATATAATTATAATATAAAAGAAAAATAAATAAAATACTATCCTTTAAAAAAACATACATTAATCCATAAAAAGTTAGTACAAAATATTAGCTACTAACAATATAAGAAACTTATACTATAATATAGCTTTTATAAACAAAATAACGAACATATATCTATAATATAAAAGAAAACTATAAAGAATGGCAGCCTGAAATTGTGAGATTATTACTATATTGATACAATTCAAAATACGAAACACTCTTATATATGTGTGTGGGGATTTGTATAAAATGTTGATGTTCGTTTTTGGAGATGTACGCGTTCTTTCGAAATGTTTAACATGAAATTGACACTTTATTGTTATGCCGAGATATTTTTGAAGCTTATTATGGGAAACATTTGCATTTTTTTTTTGTGTTCAACATGATTTTTTGGGTCAATATGGGAGTTGATATTTGACCTTTAAAAAATTAAATTATTTAGAATTTGTTATATTTTTGACCGGGCATAATTGCTTTAAGGTTTAATATTAATGTATATATTTAAAAATATATATATTTTTTTGTATGGTTGTATATTTAAAAAAATATTAATTAAAAAATTATATTGGATTATTGTGTTTTTTAATTTAATATAGAAAAGATGTGGTAATCTCCTATTATATTACATTATATTATCTAAACATTTTTATTAAGTCACTTACATAAAAATAAATAAATAAATAAAATTACTATTTAATTTTTTTGACATAATCAAATCATAATAAATTACATAAAATTAAATAAAAATTTAAAAATTAAATAAAATTATTAATTATTAATAATTAAAGAAACCTATATCCATCTATCCGAGGGATAAAATCTAAAATCTCTAGAGATCTTTCTTCAATTTTTGCACTCAAAAAAGAGGTTTTCACGTTGAGAGATTTGATCTATATAAATGCGTGATAGATCATGAATTAAAATAAATTTAAAATGCTCAATAAAATATTTCAATGTCCCTCCTCTACGTTAATATTAATATTATTGTGCAAAAGTGAACTTTCTATAAACTGAGGAAAACATTTAGTTCCTTCTTTTTCATCTTGACGTTGAAACATGTCATTAAAAATATATTAATAATGATTTAACTTTTCTTTTATTATTGGACAACATGGATTACATTGTTCTTGGTACAAACTTTTCTTGAAAATTTTCAATTAAAAAAAATATTGTATTCACTAGACTTTATCTCTCTTTACTTGATAAATCAGGAATTAGGATAAATTATATATAAATATAGAGATATATATGCATAGACACACTCCATATTAAACATTAAAGGAATTATAACTGTAAACTGTTTTATTATGCAAATTGATTTATATATTAAAAATAAGATTTGAAAATAGATTTTTTTAATTATAATTCAATTTATTTTATTATTTAATTTAAAAAAATCAAATCTTAATCTAATTTATATATTTTTATATTATTTTATTTAATATTATTTCTCTATCATCGTATTTTGCCATTTCTACATGTTCATGCATTTATTATTTTAAATTCTATTCCACTGAAACAATTATCTTTTACATTATTTCAATTAGAAAATTACTTTTTTTTTTTTTTTTTTTATTTAGATATTAATTTCTCTCCCATATATATAACTAGTTTCTACCATGGTCCATGCATTTAGTATTTTAAATTCTACTTTGCACTGAACAAATTGTTTCTTACATTTTTCCAATTAGAAAATTGCATATATGTCATACTTGAGATTGCGATGTAACTCATTTTGTTATCAACTAAATTTTATTATGTTTTGGGTATTTTAGGTTGTTAGTAAATTGTAATTGAGAATTTGGTTTTGGGAAAGTTGTTAAACAATTGTTTTTTTTTTTTTTTTATAATAAAATTTTAAGATATTTCAAAATTTATAATTAAATATGTAAATTATGTTTAGTTTGTCTAATTATTATTACTAAATATTTAACTAATCAATCTATTTTAGATTTTGAATTTTCTAATAAATATATTAACTATTCAATATCTATCAATCAAATTAAAATAAAAATAAAATAAAAATTATGTTTCCCTAATTGTGAAAATTAAAATGTTTTGGAAGATTAAGTCAGATACAATGAGTATTAATTAATTTTATGTTCAAGTTTTCAACCATTAAAGTGACATCCCTTGCATTCAATCCTCGTGAAGTTGCAATTTGCATTCAATCCTAGTGAAGTTTTGCAAAGAAATTTCATTAATTTCCTATCTATAATGTTTATAGGATTTTGTAACAGTTTGACGATATTAAGATTATATCTAGAAGAGGAGACTATGATTATATTTTTGAAGTCATAATTATATTTTCAAATGGGTGTGGAATTTCAGAAGAAATCTTTCTCTAAATTTAATTTAGGGAGTGATATATATATACATTTATAATATAATATATGCATGAGATATTTACAATATAATCACATCATAAAATTAAAACTTAGATGAATATATTATCATCAAACCCTTTCAACCACCCGGAAATATCTTCCTTACTATCAAACACCATACATTGTTGTCAAATGATACCAAAAATAAAATACTGCATTGTTGTCAAATGATACCAAAAATAAAATACTGTGCTGAAAAGGATGCGATACCTGTGGTAACAATGGAGCCATAAATGCACTGCCTTATTTCAACTCCGTATCTTTTAAAGCAGTGTGTAGCAATTATGAATATTGGCATCCTTTGCAGGTCTTCTTAATTACAGAGCATTGCGGTTTGTTGGTTGTGGTGTGTCATTGAAACAAAAGAAGACAAAAGAAGCGCATCAGTTGGATTTTAGAATCTTGAAGCTATGTCGTTTACTGCTCGCAACCACCATTTATTCGTGAGCACTGCATTACTTTTTTAAACAATTAGCACACAATATTAATGAAAGAAGTTACAGATATAAATTGGCGAGCATAATGTGTAGTCTTTTTTTTTTTTTGTAATTCGAGGTATAATACAGTGCTCAAACTGTGGTGCATGTAGAACACCCCCTTCATCTCACTTTCAATGACGGCAGCCTGCAAGATGATGAGGATGATAGGCATGACGGGAGGGAGAAAAAGTGTGTGAATGAGATGAAGGTGATGTTCTACAAGCAACACAATTTGAGAATTTGAGAACGTGACGACCTTCCCAGTTGCAGGATTGAAAGGCCCTTCTTCAAGCGCGGGCAAATTTGGAACCCTCCTAGTCATCGGCGATGCCATCGCAAAACGATGGTACGTGCATACAAGGCCTAACCGCGGCTCCCACGCCAAGAATATTGTGGGTTCAGCGCACAAACTTGATTACAAATTTTATTCTTTTATTATTCTGCTGCCAAGTGAGTAGTTCGTGTTATGGGGATGGTTTGTTATCATGGCTGGTTCTCTTTTTTAATTGACGGTCAGTTCTCGCCGTGTTATGGGATGGTTTGTTGTCTTTTTTTATTGACAATCTAGTTTGTGTTGTGGATGGTTTGTTGTTTTTTTATTAAGATTTGAATCTTATGTTATGACGTGTTTATTTGTAATGTGATGGTAAGAAATAAAAATAAACATTGTTTGTGGACTAGTTCTAATCTACTTAAATAAATATTGTTCATGGACTTCAACATTTGAATAGGTTTTAGGTTAATGTTTTGTTTTGCTATATGGAATATAGTTACCATTAAAATTCGTAAACTAGAAAGGGATTAGTAATATATAGATATTTAGTGATTTTTAGTTTGTTATTGGAAGGATAAACATGTTACATGTGTTTTTAGATTTTGTATTGGAAAATGTTAAAAGTTAAAATGTTTTTTTTTTTCACTATTTTTTTCTCTAAAACAGATCTAAACAAATAGAAATATAAAAATTATTTTTTATTATTTAAAAATGAAATTTTTGATAATAAATAATAATTGAAAATGAATATTATCACTCTTTTACTATAGCTTTCTCCATATCTTTCATCAACACTTACCCATTTTGATCATATTATTATTCTATTTTTATACATTAAAATTATATATCTTTATTTTTAAATTTAAATATTAAAATAATATCTTCATTTCTGATAAAAGAAGTCTTTTCCCAAAGTATTAAATTTAATAAAGTTGAGAACATGGTAGAGATAACCCATCTACTGAAAACTCAGCTGTATCTATGTAAGTTGGTTATTTCTCATAAAACGAACATGTTAATATTAGAGCATGTCAATATTAGTAAATAGAACTTTAGTGGAAAGGATAATAGTTCCTCCCTACCCAAAATATACCTAGTTAACTCCCGATGAAAATTAATTACGCTAAAATACTTGAAAAATAAAATTAGTGGAGGTATAAAATTAATACTCTCAGGATCCACGGAAACAACCGGCCTGATAAATGACCGTGTGTATTTACCCGGTTAGAGGCAGGTTAAAATTTACTTGCGGTTTTGCAATTGTTACTATGCATTCCACTTCAGAATGTTGTTCTCAGATATCTGAGAAGGGAAAAGGGTGCTTCGTTCTGCAATGATCGAAGGTTGCATTGTTGGAGTTTATATAAGGAAGCCCTCGTCACGAACTATTAACTTGATACTCAGAATATTTATTTCTCTTTATAGTTTTAAGTTTTCACTTGTGGTTTTGTAACGGTTTGAACACATGGTGTGAATTTTCGTGAACATATCATAATAAATATTCCTTACTTAACATTAAGCATTTTTTATTTTAGGTTTAATATAATTATAAAATCTAATAATATTATTTATTTATTATAAATACGAATATATACATATCTATATATATATATATATATATATTTTAAATAATATATTAGAAATTTATTGATAATTAATTTATAATTTAATTTATATATATTTTGAATTTATTACCTGATTTATAATTATTTTATAAATGTTACAAATTCAATATGTTTATGGAGATTTGAACTCGATATGTTTGAGGAGACTTGAACCCATATAACTGGTGAAATAAATTGTTCACCAAAACACCCTACAAGTACTGCCACTACATCAAGATGTCATATGTCTCAGAGGGAAGTTCTTATGGGAATTGAACTTTTCCCAATTGTGAAAATCAATCTTTAAAAAGGAGGACATGAGGTGGGTTTTGATTTACTTATGTGTGCACTTGTCATGTATAAGAAACCATTTAAATATGCTCTCACTGCAACCATATGTTCGACCTCCACATCAAGACGCCTCATGCCTCAAAGGAAACCCTCACGAGAATTTAAACATCGCCCAATAGTAATAACAATCTAACTTTTCACCATTATATCCAACTCCTTTGAGTAATTTCACTTAAATTAATTAACATAATTATAATTTTGAATTTTGTTTTTAAAATTTAAACTTTGCAAATAATGTTTTCGATTATATTAATATATGTATTTTAAAACTAGATAATCATATTCATTAATAACTTCACAACAATTTAGTCCTCACATTTCACCATTAAATCTATTGTTGGACAAGAGTTCATCCTTGTTTAATAATGAAAAAATCCTAATATCTTGTTCAATAATGAAAAATTCTTCATATTTTGCTATTAAAGCTAATTCCTTTAAACAAATTTGTGCAATTAAGCAAAGTATTTATGTAGAAATCACATAAGAGAAATTTGTGCAACTTATTATTTAATTTTTAAATTTTATTACAAGAAAAAATTTCCATAAAATTATTAGAAAATTTTTAATATATAATTATTTATGAAATTATTATTTTCATTTTTTAAATCATATTTTTAATATATAAATATAAATGGACTTAATGTTAAATAAAATTAACATATCATACTCAAGCTTAAATAAAACCAAACACCTTCGGCACAAAAACAATCTAGTGATTAATTTTGATATGGTTTCCTTATCTACCAAAATCTTTGTTCCTCAGACCATAGATCTCAAACCATAGATACATAAATCTTTGTTCCTCAGACCATAGATATCAAACCATAGATCCCATTTCTAAGTTGATCAACTCTAAAGCCCTCAACCTTATTATAATTTGTCTTACCACTAACTTTTTTACTTTTGACAATGTTTGTTATGCGCAAACCGAGGGCATATCCATGGGTTCCTCCCTTTCTCTTGTTGTGGCCAACATTTTCATGGACCACTTCGAAACCTTAGCCCTTGAAACCTTCTACTTAAAACCTAAATTTTGGAAGTGATTTGTTGATGGCACATTTGTTATTTAGTCCCATGGTATCCCAAAACTCCAAGCCTTTCTTTCCCATTTCAATCACATTTCTCCTCACATCCAATTTACAATGAAGCTTGAAGATAACCATTCCGTTCACATCAATGCCCTTGTCTCCTGCCTCCTTGATAGACCTCTTACTCACCAAGTATTTTGGAAGAAGACCCAAACCCATAGGTACCTCCATGCCAACTTTCACCATGATCCTGCTAAAAAAGCTATTGTGCTTAAAATCCTTGGTACCTAAGCCATTCAGATATCTCCCTCCTAATCCTTTCCCATTGAAAAAACCCATCTAACGAAAGTCCTCAAAGGTAATGGTTACTCCTCATCTAAAATCAAAAATTCCTTTCATTTTGTTCTCCACCCCCAACCTAAAAACCAATTTAGTAGTCCAACCTTAACCAATTTTACCCTTCTGTACATCTAGAGGTTTACTGATCATATTTCCAAAATTATTTCTAAAAAGAACTCCAAGACATCATTCAAACCCTGGGAATCCCTTAGACAATGTTTTAGATTGGCCAATAACAAGAATGACCCTATGATTGGCCCCAAAGTCTATGAAATCCCTTATTCCCGTGGAATGTCTTACAGAAGACAAACTAGTAGATCCTTCAAAATCAAGCTCAAAAAGCATATGGTTGACACTACCATAATTGCACTGCTAAATCTGCCATCGCTCAACACTTCCACAATACCAAGTGTATATATATATATATATATATATTATATATTATATATATATATATATATATATATATATATATATATAATTATATATATTATATATATATATAATTATATATTATATATATATATATTATATACATCCAAAATCTTAGCCCTCTTCTCTCTTTCCATTCCAATGGTTTAATGACATAACCATAGAAATTGAAAAGCACCCTACTCTTCTTCCTCGCTCTTCCCTTTCTTTCATCTATTCTATTCCCCTAACCTCTTATTTTTCCCTTCTATCAATTTATTTACTATATAAAGGTTTTCTATCCTTACTTACCCTTTACTTTAATCCTATTATAATATTTATTTTAAATTCTTTATAATACTATGTTCATTCTAATTTTCTCTTCAACCTTTATTCTCTTTATTAATTCAAATATTTTAATTTAACTTATTTAATGTTTCTCTAATTTTTATTTAAATATTGTAATCATTTATCATTAATATTACTTTAACCAAAATCAATCAATTTTAATCTCATCCTTACCCATTAATTAATAATTTATTCATATTCCATCCCCTAATTAATATTTTTCTATTTATTCTTAATAATAAATTTCAATTCTATAAACTTGGGAAAAATTCAATTGTAAATAAATCTAATATTAATTTAACCTAATTTTTGAGCATTCATCTCATACCATATTAAAATTCTCCAAATTCAAATAATCCTTTTTTAGTTTCTAATCTTATCCTATATTTAATAATAAATTTTCAAGTCTAAATAAAATTAAATACTAATTTAATATAATTATCTCACCTCTATCTCAAACCATATATTCTCCAAATTTGAATAATCTTTTTTTGGTTTCTAATCTTATATTTAATAATATATTTTCAATTCTAAATAAAATTAAATTCCAATTTAATATATTGATCTCACTTTTGTGTAGAACTATATTATTAATTTAACCAAAATTTAAATATTAGATCAATTTTAATTATTGGTTATTAAGTGATATCAATATTTATAATTTTTTTCACTTTTCCTAATGGTTAGAGTTTATTTTATTTTATTTTATTTTATTTTTTTCATGGTTTTGCACTTTTCACATTATTAGTTAAGCTTTATGTCTTTGAAAATGGGTGAAGTTTTCACCAGAAACACATCATTAGTTAAGCTTTATGTCTCTAAAAATGAGTGAATTATTCACGGGAAAAGCTAGGCATCTCAACTAGGAAAGAACACATTTTACTAGAAATTTTAAAAATTTCATAAAACAAAATAATAAAATTATTAACCTAAATATGTTTTAACTTGAGATGATCAAGCATCTAGGTGGATACCTTTCTTCAAGTTATGCACTCAGAAAAAGGTTTAGACTTACTGGAGCTTAATAGATCGAGAGTATCTAGACTACTCATTAAAATATTTCAATGTCCACATAAGTTTTATATATATATATATATATATATATATATATATATATATATATATATATATATATATTATTTATTTTACTAAAAAGAGATATTTAATTTTTTCCATTTTCAATATGAAGTTGACACATGTTATTCAAAATATATTAGTAAGCTTAACTTCATATTTATCATATACCAACACAGATTAAACTCCTCAAGGTGCAAACTTTTCTTAAAAAATTTCAATTAAAAAAATGTAGATCCAAGTTTACTTGACATCTATCATTCATCAACATGGATTAAACTATTCATGGCACAAACATATCTTCGAAATTTTCTAGTAGAATAAATCCATTCTCTCTTTCTATGTAAATAAAACTAACATGTGTCTACTCCATGTAAAGCATTAAGGAAATCACAATTCTCCATTACTTTAATATCCAAATTAACACACACATATGAAATAGAATTTAAAAATATAAATTCTTAGATTTAATGAATTTCAAATATTTTGAATATATATATATATATTATCTATATATATATATATATATCTCTCATGGAAAAAGTCGTAATTTCTATTAATAGTGAGAAATTACATTTTGTAGATGCCTAGGCATATGCATAATGAGGCTCGTAGCCTCCTGGATATAGCAAAAGTAAAGGTTGTTGAATAGCAACGACCCTGTAAAAGCATTGTGTCTTCTATCTCCACGCAAGAAGTTCATAAGTTCTCAAGAAAAATAACAGAAAAACAAGGATAACCATAATAGGTAGCTATTTTGCCATGAGATTTGTCATATGCTCCATGTAGGGAGGCCACATAGGAAACAAAAACCCGCAGGTCAAAACCAGTATTTGAAAAAATACAGTCAATGTTGATGACTGTCGGAAAGTTCTAATAAGGTTATTGTAAAATCATTACGATAGCTGTAGATATAAACTGCGATTTTCAAGAACCGTGAAGAGACACAAAAAACCTGAGAGTAAATGGAAAAATAACCATGAGGTTATGTCTCTCGGTGAGAATGCAGATCTACAAACAGCTTGTGATAAAATTGATGGAGAGTTCCATCCACTTCCTCTCGTATCAACCAGTCCTCTTTCTGCCTGTGCGTTGCCTCCTTTGATAAATGGTCTGTCCCTGAGTTACGCTCCCTGTAAATGTGTTGACAAACAAATTTATCAAAGCATGCTGAAAGCCTGTGAGCCTCATCCAATATGTGTCTCAAACAAAAAGCAGAGTAGTGAGATGATCTATTGAGCCAATTGCAAACAAGTTTTGAGTCCCCAAATAGTTGGAGTTTTGTGCAGCGTTTTTGAAGAGAAAAATGGATGAGATGTTTGGCTGTGGAAAGCTCTGGAAAATTATTTGTGCCCATTCCCAAGTGCATTTGGATCTTGAAGCAGTAGTCGTCCCTTAGGTAGAGAATTCCCCCCCCGCCACAACCCTCTTCTTGTGTTGAACCGTCAAAATAGGCCCAAGGGTATGCTTTATCAATGAGTTTAGGTCGAATGGTTCGGGGAAGAGTCTTTGAGGGCTCTTCAGGGAGGTGGCCGAAGTCTGTAAGGATATGAGATCTGATGGCAGGCCAGGGGGGATCCTTTAAGTCAAAGATGGCTCAGTTCCTCGCCGTCCAAATAGCCCAACACATTAGGAGGGGCAGATTCTTGTCTCTACCCTTGTGCTTTTCTAGCCAGTCCATCCAGGCTTCCATGATGGATCTCCCTTGCCACTGATGTAGGGAGGGGGAGGATGAGGAGATGTGTGCCCATTGCTCAGAGACAATAGGACATAATAGGAATAAGTGGTCGGTGTTTTCCTCATTGTTCCTGCACAGGTGACACCAGAACGACCCATGGAAAGATCGCCTCATCAAATTTGAGCCCGTGGGGATTTTGTTGAAGAAGATGGTCCACATAAGCATTCACGTTTTAGGTGGTGCTTTGAGCTTCCATAGTGCTTTCCACCAGTGCTAAACGATTTCTGGCTTGACGTGATCCATGAGTTTTAGGTAGCCTTCCTTGGGAGAGTATCTTCCATTTTTTGCATATGCCCACACTACTTCATCTTCCCCTTCTGTTATCCTAATGTGTGCTTGTGTGAGAGCTTTCATGAAAACCTCCCAGTCTTGCCACCAGTGTCCTGGGATGTGGAGTTCTTGTGCTGACTTCTAGGCTTGCTGGAAAAGAGTGGAATTTGCCTGGTCTGCAATGTTGAATATACGAGTAAATCCTTGATCCATTAGAAAGGCTATCAACTGTGCTAGTAGCCTATGGGCATTTCCACATCCAATCCAGGGATCCACTCCTATGCGAACGGCATTCCCCTGATGTATCTACCATGTTAAGCCTTCCCGAATGAGGGGGAGGGAGGTTAGTACTACTTTCCGGATGATGGATAGGCTGCCACTGCCCCTATGTTCCCTATGGATCTAGTCCATAGTGTTTTCTGCGGCAATGTACTTATCATATACTACTCTTGTCCAAAGGTTGTGTGAGGTAATGAGTTGACATCCTAGCTTTGTTACCAGTGCTTTGGTAAATAGATCCAACCATTTTATACCCCATCCTCCCCATTTCTTGGGCCTCGCTATTGTATCCCATTTTACCCATGCGAATAGATTCCCTTGCTTGTTGCCCTTCCATAGGAATCTGCTGTAGATTTTTTGCAGTCTAGCTAGAATTCCCCTTGGAATCCATGCCAGACACATCCAGTATACTGGTGTTACTTCTAGCACAGCTTTTATGAGGGTGAGTCTTCCTGCCCGAGTTAGGTACCTATTTTACCACACATTCAACCTCTTTTCCACCTGAACGATGAGCTAGATCCAATCTGCAATTTTGTATCCCGTAGGTTTCAGCTGGAAACCTAGATATTTCAGCCCTTCCTCCATGGGGAGTGAGGTGAAGGGAAAATGGTAGAGTGTGAAGTGTACTTCAAGTTGTGAGCAACCTACTACCGTGAGGGTGGATTTTTGTACATTTGTGATCATGTCTGTTGCCTTCTGGAAGAGGTCAAGGACATTCTGTAAGGTAGAGGTATCAGCCAAGCTGCCATTTAAGAAGATGAGCACATTGTCTACAAACAGGAGGTGGGTGAGAGAGGAATTTTCAATTATTTTTATCCTCGTTATCCCTCCCTCCTATGATCCATCGTATATGCTTAGCCCCTCCATGATGAGCAGAAAAAGTAGTGGTGAGAGAGGGCATCCCTGCCTAAGTCCCCTTTCAGCTAAAAAGAAAGGATTTGGAGATCCATTAAGGAGGACACTGTAAGGCACATCAGAAATACAATGCATAATCCATTTGATGAACAAATAAGGGAAGCCCAAATGGGTAAGGAGCATGCAGATGTAGACCAGGCTTGATCTGTCGAAAGCTTTGGAGAGGTCCACTTTTAAGTTCATACCTTTCAGATTCTTACTCTGCACCGAATGAAGGAGTTCTTGTGTGGTTCCAATGGCTTCATGAATCTGGCAATTCTGAAGGAAAGCAAACTGTTCAGGGGATATGTGTGCCGAGAGGATGGGCTTGAGTCAGTTGGCTATGATTTTGGCTATGATTTTATAGAGGCAGTTGCATAACGAAATGGGCCAAAAGTCATTGAAAGAGGTTGGCTTGTCGGATTTGGGGATGAGGGCTATGAAAGTGGATTTAATGGCCGGTGGAATTTCCCAGAGAGGCAACATTGTTTGATCACTTTAAGAAGGTCCTGACCCAGTATATCAAAGAAGGCAATGTAGAATTCAATGGACAAACCGTCGAGTCCCGAGATTTTGTCTTTTTGAAAGCCCCACATGGTGGCCTCAAGATCCCCTAGCGAAACCTCCTTGGTAAGGTCCTATTCTTCCCCTTCTTCCATAAACCTGGGGAAGTGCTCAACCACTCTCATGATCTCTAGCAGGTTGGCTTCCCTCAGGGCCGCATATATGTTCCTGAAATGTGAGGTAGCCAAAGAGGCGAGCTCTCTGGAGGTGCGGACCTAATGCCCCAGTTCATTTTGTAGCTCCCAGATAGTGTTGATGGCTTTCCGACCATTTGCAAAGCGGTGGTAGAGCTTTGTGTTTTCGTCCCCATCCTTTAGCCAGATCGCTCTGCTTCTAAGTCGCCATCTTGCATCTCTGTCTTTAAGAACTGTGCCCTCTGCTTGGTTAAATTTTCATAAAGGTTTTTATGTTCCATAGAAGTAAAGGTACCCTCCGATTGAGATTCAAGATATGCAATAGCCTGCTCAACTTGGGTTAATATAAGGTCTTCCTGTTCCCTTTTCTTGTGTGCCCAAGCTCTGGATAAGCCCTTAATTTCAGAGAGGTTTTTGAAAAAACCTTTTGCTAAATCCGCTTCCTCAGTGATTGGATGAGATTTCCAGAAATCAGATATTAGCTTAATGTAGGAGGGTCCCAGAGCCATGTAGAGTTGAATTTGAAAGGAGCTGAGATTTTGTGTCGCCTAATGCCTACTTCCAGAAAAATGGGCCTATGATCCGAGATTCCTCCGCTATCGACCCATTGCCTTGATCTGGGGTGGCTGTTATGGAAGGCCTCCTTGACAATAAAGTGGTCCAATATCCTAGCCAGGCTTTGACTACCAGCTCGGTTGTTTCTCCAGGTATGTTGTATCTTAGCCGAGGGGCTATCTATCCAAAGGTAATTCTGTAGAAGCTACTCAAAGAAATCAGATAGTGGGTTTGTTTGCACCATGTGTCCCCAAGATTCCATGAAGCCCAATGAAAAGTTCAGGTCCCCGCCTAGGATCACATTATCACCTAGAAGGAGGGAGGTGTTGAGAAGCCTTTGCCAAAAAGGTTCCCTATTGTGGCAGGGTCCATAGAGATTGATTATTCTTAGCTCTTCCTCCAGGCCCTTGGAATAGATATCCGGTCCCAGAAAACCCCCACCTCCCCAAATGTTCTTCAGGATGATGGAGATGTTCCTGAAACCAACTGCGATCCCCCCAGAGCAACCCGAGACATCTAGAACATGGAAAGTCCATCCCAACAACCAAGAGCTAAGGGTAGGGATGACCGATTCCGCCTTACAAAGGGTTTCTTGTAATAGGATAGCATCAACCAATTCAGATAGAAGGAGACGCTCAAGGCCAACTTTTAGTCGGGGCTAGCCAGCCCTCTGCATTTGAAGGACATAATCTTCATGGAGGGGGGTGGGGAAGGGTGTCCTTTGCTCTAAGAACCCTTTCAATGGTATGGTGTTTGCCCTGGACCACTTCGTCACCTGCTTTTTGTTTTTCTTTGTGTATCTTGGATGGTCTGCCACTTCCATGTCTAGGCGAGAGGATAGGAGGGCCAACATCCTGCCCTATGGCATCCAGATCTTTCAGCTTAGCACTCGAGCAAGTGGAGTACTTCGGCGTGGAGTTTATCGAGGGGGTGGGAGCCGGAAGGGAGGGGATCGGGGTGGACGAGAGGGAGCACGAGGTGAAGGTGGGCGATGGGTTCGGGAGGAAGCAAGTCATATATAGATGACTTGTCCTTATTAGGGGGGAGGGGGCCGGGATTCCACAACGAGGTCGAGTACCGATGGGGAGGGGGGGAGGGAGTCAAGATCGGAGGGGTCAGGTGGCAGGAGAGCGATAAAAATGAAGAAGAAAGATGAGAAACAAGGGCAGCAGGGGGTAGAGAAATACCCGATGAGAAGACATCGCCTTTTGCTGCCTTGGATCGCGTCAGTGGTAGTGAGGGGGGCCTGATTGGGTTCTTGCCCCTCTTCTTCTGCATAGGTGAGAGCGACGCCTCCACAGTGTCTAAAGTTTTAATTTGCTCCGCCTTTTGAGTTGCAACAGCCTGAGGAGTGGGGTTCTCGGTTTCTGGATCATGGTGCTGCTCACGGGTATCCTGATGGTTCTTCTTTAGGAGGGGGCAGTCTTTGTATAGGTGACCCACTTGGTGGCAACTCCTACAGCGGTAGGGGATACCTTCATAATCTAGTTTCTGATTCCTCGAAAAGGATTTCCATTGTATTGTGATATATTCCTGTAGGCCTAATCTTGTATCCAGGTGCACTAGAATCTTGGCATATTCCATCATTCCCGTTGTGAGATATGACTCATCAGACTCCATGAAAATACCTAGGAGTTCCCGATTCTCCTAAATATGTCCTCGGACCAATATTGGAGAGGCAGGCCTGGGAGTCTGATCCACACCGGCCCAAATCCAATTTGTTCGGTCTCCAAGTCGAAGAGGGGCGTCCATCTTTTGAGAAGTACTGATGCCTTTTCGAAGTGCCAGAAGGACGACAGAACCCGGCTCGTGTGGTCGGCCTTGGCGAACCTCAGCATGAACCAACCCCTCACGAATGTTTGGACGAAGGGGATTTCTACTAGATGTTGACCCCAGATCTCCGATGCCCATAACTTCAGCCTTTCCAAAGAATAATTTATGCCTCTAATGTACCCCACTAGCACTCTGTCCGCTAGATCCATCGCATCCCCCCACTAGATATCTTCTTCGAGCTGCAGAATAATGTTCGTTGGTCAAGATTTGAAGCAACTCCGTTTCTTTGAGGGGCGGGAGGATATGTGCTGAGGGTTTGTAGGAACCCTTTCTTCTTCCAGTGCAGCAAGCGGGGGGGGGAGGGTTTTGGGTCGGGAGGCGGTCGAGGATAGCTTTCGGAAGGGGGAGGATTGAATTAAAACTGCCGAAGGAAGCGGGGGGAGCCACGAGGGGGAGGGGAGCTACCTGAGGGAGAGCTTCGAGGGAGGCTCCTGATTGAGGCGGAGGAGTATGAATACCTGGCAGTACCTAGGGGCCGGCGTGGATCGACGAGCTTTGAAAGCAATCCGAGAGAAAACCTAGGGAGGTCGGGGAAGGAACAGTGAAGGGCGTCCAGGAAGAGGGTTCCTTCGGCTGAAGAGAGGCAGAGAGAATAGGGTCAGAAGACTGAGTGAGGTCCTTGAAGCTGGAAGACAGGCTTTCATTGTACAGGCCTCCCGAAGCCACAAACGTGGAGCGCCAGAAGGAGCCTTCCGCCAGTGGAGACCTTGGAACCTATTTACCGTCGGAAACCGGCACCGACAGGGTAAAAAGCTTGGAACCTATTTACTGTCGGAAATAGGCACCAACAGTGGTGGTGGATCGGGAATGATGCAGGGCGAAAAAAGTGGGGGCAAAGATGCCGGCCGGTTTGAGTAGGCGGGAAAAGGTGACGAGGAGAGTCTAAGGCCTACTTGTACGCTACTCTTCGATAACTAACCAGAGATCTAATTCGAGGAAAAACCAACAGGGTAAAAAAAGATAAGGGTAAGTAAAACCCTCTTGGCTAGAGATGTTAATGGTGAAAGCGATCGTGGTCCTGATGTGCGGGTACCAAGGTGTGTCAGGGGTGGTTGCAAGACCAATTCCGGCCTGCTAACCCCCATTTCCACTAACCCCGTATCAATCCATATTATTCAAGCCATGCCGTACCAGAGCCTCCCGTCCTCCATCGTTCTTCCACATTTTTTCCTCACTACCTTGAATCTTATACAATATAAGGGTCACTTGTATAAGCAAAGGGTAGATATCCTTGGGAATTTGGTCTATCATATATATATATATATATATAAGATATCTCTTTTCATTATTATTTTGTTATTTAAAATTTTAAATAGTTTTTATTATGCCTAATTGTCTAAAAAAAGTTCCAATAATAAAACTACCCTCTCCTCTATACATATAAGATATATATTAAGGACATTGAAGGTTACCAAGTGGAAATCTTAAAAATTGGAGGTATTGTCCTCATCCCCCACATCCAAAAGCTTTCCAATCAAGTGGTCAAGTAAGGGTTCCCTAAACCGTGGACTCAGAGCCTCATTATCCCTATTTTTAAAAGTGGGGATACAAATAACCCCTCTAATTATCAGACAATTATGATCAACCCTCTCTTAGCCAAGTTATATGGTATTATTTTGGAAAAGAAGTTGAGCATTTGGCTTGAAAGTGAAGGTAAGCAGGCTAAAGGCCAAGTAGGTTTTAGAAGGAAGCACTCAACAAAGGACCACCATGTTACACTTAGGATCATTGTGGAGGAAAGTTGCAATGATAAATCCAATCTATTTTGTTGCTTTGTGGACTTTAGAAAGGCTTTCGATACGGTTCCTAGAAACAACCTATGGAAAAGATTAGAAGAGCTAAAGATTCCTTTTGAGTTGAGAGTTGCCGCTATAAGGTTATACAAGAATGTAGTTGCTAAGTTAAAAAGAAAATGAGGGGTGGTCAAAAGATATTAAGTGTAATATCATAGTTAAACAAGCTTTCCCCCTCTCCCCTACCCTATTTGGCATGTACATCGACAAGATAGAAGGTTGTTTAGAGGAAGTAGGCTATGTTGGTACGATCTTAGCTGGGATAGTCATCATCCTTCTTCTCTATGCTAATGATATTGTTCTTCTCGCAAGGTGCCCATCTGATCTTGATAAACAACTTAGATTTTTTAAGGATTTTTGCTCTACCATGGGTATGACTGTTAACACTGACAAAACAAAAGTTATGATTATCAAATCCAAGAAGGACACTTAGGCTAATTTTATGTATGACAATAGTAACTTGGAGGAAGTTCCTTCTTACAAGTACCTAGGAATTGATATTCATCAAAAGCTCAACTAGTACTATAACATTGAGGAAAGGATTAATGACGGGTGGAAAGCTTATTTTGGTCTCCAAAATAATTGTAAAATGGAAAACTCATAATGTGGGATAGAAAGAAGTTCCTCTTTGAAACTTTAGTCACTCATGTTATCTTATATGGATGTTAGGTTTGGGGTTGCAGCATCTCTAGAAAATCCTCGAGAAAGATTGAGAAAATCCAGAAGCGTTTTATAACGTATAACCACAAAATTAAAAGCAATACACCTTAGCCTATTCTTCCTATAGAAGTAGGTCTTTCAGCTATCAAGAGCTATGACTAGGCTTCTATTGTACAAGCACAAACTCAATAACATAGGAGACCATAGACTTTCGAAGCTAGCTTTAAATTCCAGCCAAAACCACTTAAGGCTCAAATGAGGTTGGTATAAAGACACTAGGGCATGGTTAAACCATTGGGAGATTGATGAGAATGTTGCATTGAAAAACATTAATAACATTAAAAATATTGTTACTTCTAGATTCAAAGAAAAAATGTGGTGTAAGAAAGATTTAGCAGCTAAAAGAAAATTAAGATATTTTAACAAGGTCATCAACCCCACCCTAGAAGATCAAAAGATCTCTCTGTCTTAACTAGCTCAAAGAAGAAAATTAATATAGCCAAGATTAGAACGAACTTTCATGCGCTCCATAGTGAAATGGGTTGTTGGGCAGTTTCTAAAACACTATGGATGGAAAGGATCTTCCATCTCTGTGAGAATATGAACATCGAGGATGAAAGTCACTTCCTCTCAGAGTGCCCCACATACAACCACATTAGATCTCAGTTTCATAATCTTTGTTGCAATACTGACCTTCCTAACCTTTTACAATGTCAAAATTATAGTGAGCTGGGAAGGCTTCTCTCCAAGAATTTTGAGCGTAGGAATAAAATCTTAAATCAAACTAAATAATAGTTCGTTTCTTTAGGTCTGATAGACCAAAGTTTCATTTGAATAGATGTTAACCATCATAATAATCATCATCATTTAATATTTTAATTTCAACTTTCCACCGACAAATATATTAATTTATAATATTAATCTGCTCTATAGATATAAATATATATTAATTTCTTGGTAACAAATTTCTACCATCCTTATACTCATGTATCTTTTGTCTATTAAATCTTTGACACTATATACCATTTCCTTTAAAGATGATTTTGTGTATTAAAGCTTTGACATTATATAGCATTTCCCTTTAAAATAAACTATAAATATTTGATACTATGTAGCGTTTCCTTTAAAAATGATTTTGGCCTTGACACTATATAGCATTTCCTTTTAAAATGAACTAAAAACATAGAAACATAATGTAATGACTTAAACATTATAAAATACATGGTAATTTTCTTCATTAGACCAGTCCTACTTACCATTTATTATATTAAACGATACACTATTTACGATGTTGCACATTCATTAGATTTGATTGAGTTTATGTGATATTAAAAGTTATATGTATAGTTCACAATAAGGCTTTAGTGCCGCATTAAGAGGCACACGGGCTCACTCCAGTTTGGGGACCTGTCGTCCTGCCATGGTGTAAATGCTCGGGGTATGCTCCTCCACGCGGTGCAATATGTGGCTATCTCCTGTCACTTCCTCATTCAGTGCCTAGACCTCAGCTTAACACATGTATCTGCTCACCTCCATTGATTTGCCGGGGAATAATCCGACGACGGTGCAGATTTGGGTTGGGTCCAACTATACTTCTCATGCCTTTGAACGGATGGGGAAGAATTTGCATTCGATGAGTTTCGATGGTTTGGATGCTCTGTAGCAAGTTCAGTTTCCTAGTCCTTCCTCGGTTATGCAAGTTGTTTCTTAAGCGCCATGGTTTCCACTAGAGGTCCTTCTCAGCGGGGTAATGGTACACAGTTGTTTTTATATAGCTTTTGGAATCTAAATCCTAGTTCGCTTTGCGAGTTTTACTCCCTCTGGTTTGGTAATGGTCTGATAGGCAAAACTCCCCATCTAGGGGCTTCGCCATACTGCTCAGTTTCATCATTAGTTGAGGATAAATGAGGCCGCACCCAGGGAGGTGAGGTTTTTACTCCACAGGGCATTTTGCAGTTCTCAAAATTGATCTCATTATCTATACATATCATTAACATCTTTAATCTTTTGTTACACAGGTGGATTACACCCAATAGGAACTTTCAGAGGTCACGTAAGCTTATGCCAATGGTTACTTTGTTTCGTTGTGTCTTTATGCTTAAGTGATATGTATCTCTGATATCAGGGTTTTTGGTTTTATGCAGGTAACTTACTACTCCTACCTGGGTTCATGCAGGATTGGTATGGCACCCTCCTAGATCCTAAGAACTAACACTATGCACTGCTTTGCACAGGTTGGATTCGTTCACTGTAGTTTGCCCAGTTTTCTTGTTAAGGTTTATGCCTATGATAAATCGTATGGAAGGGGTTTTCGGCCAGAGTTTGGGCTTTAATTCTATCTGGATAGACTGTAAATATTGACTATCAAGTCAGTTATTTGCAAGGTTGATTTGGTTGTTTTCCATTTAGTTTGAAAGACTATTCTGCCTTTAGTTTTTGTCATTTATGGTAAAATTCCTTGGGATTGCCGTTTCTTGCAACAATCGAGGGTTTTGTATGCAAACAGGGGTTTTATCTGTAGTTGAGGGTTTTACACCCTTTTTGGTTTCAATCTTTATTAGATGAATGCCATAGGACTTGCACTCTGTTGCAGTAAAGTGTTCGGTTGTAAAAACTCGATTATGATATTGTATATTCATATATATTTTATTGACTTTCGAAAGGTTTTCATCATTTCAAATTATTAATACTCTTACTGATATTTTTCTTAATACTGTTCCATACTTATTGACTCACAAATATGTTGATATCTATGTGGTTATTAATAGTACATTTGTTGCTCACTTGTATTGAAGTATATACTTCGAACAATTTATGATACCCTTAAGTGAGTAGAAACCTTGTTTTCTTGAATGCTGAGGGTTTAAACGACCCTCTATGACAGAGAGAGTTACTCTATTTGGTCTATTCCACCAGCGGTTTCAGGAATGATTTGCGACTTTGTTTGCTTTCGTTCATACAAAACAGAACAGGACTGTAGGAGCTGATTGATCTTCCATAGTGCTTTCCACCAGTGCTAAACGATTTCTGGCTTGACGTGATCCATGAGTTTTAGGTAGCCTTCCTTGGGAGAGTATCTTCCATTTTTTGCATATGCCCATACTACTTCATCTTCCCCTTCTGTTATCCTAATGTGTGCTTGTGTGAGAGCTTTCATGAAAACCTCCCAGTCTGGCCGCCAGTGTCCCAGGATGTGGAGTTCTTGTGCTGACTTCTAGGCTTGCTGGAAAAGAGTGGAATTTGCCTGGTCTGCAATGTTGAATATACGAGTAAATCCTTGATCCATTAGAAAGGCTATCAACTGTGCTAGTAGCCTATGGGCATTTCCACATCCAATCCAGGGATCCACTCCTATGCGAACGGCATTCCCCTGATGTATCTGCCATGTTAAGCCTTCCCGAATGAGGGGGAGGGAGGTTAGTACTACTTTCCGGATGATGGATAGGCTGCCACTGCCCCTATGTTCCCTATGGATCTAGTCCATAGTGTTTTCTGCGGCAATGTACTTATCATATACTACTCTTGTCCAAAGGTTGTGTGAGGTAATGAGTTGACATCCTAGCTTTGTTACCAGTGCTTTGGTAAATAGATCCAACCATTTTATACCCCATCCTCCCCATTTCTTGGGCCTCGCTATTGTATCCCATTTTACCCATGCGAATAGATTCCCTTGCTTGTTGCCCTTCCATAGGAATCTGCTGTAGATTTTTTGCAGTCTAGCTAGAATTCCCCTTGGAATCCATGCCAGACACATCCAGTATACTGGTGTTACTTCTAGCACAGCTTTTATGAGGGTGAGTCTTCCTGCCCGAGTTAGGTACCTATTTTACCACACATTCAACCTCTTTTCCACCTGAACGATGAGCTAGATCCAATCTGCAATTTTGTATCCCGTAGGTTTCAGCTGGAAACCTAGATATTTCAGCCCTTCCTCCATGGGGAGTGAGGTGAAGGGAAAATGGTAGAGTGTGAAGTGTACTTCAAGTTGTGAGCAACCTACTACCGTGAGGGTGGATTTTTGTACATTTGTGATCATGTCTGTTGCCTTCTGGAAGAGGTCAAGGACATTATGTAAGGTAGAGGTATCAGCCAAGCTGCCATTTAAGAAGATGAGCACATTGTCTACAAACAGGAGGTGGGTGAGAGAGGAATTTTCAATTATTTTTATCCTCGTTATCCCTCCCTCCTATGATCCATCGTATATGCTTAGCCCCTCCATGATGAGCAGAAAAAGTAGTGGTGAGAGAGGGCATCCCTGCCTAAGTCCCCTTTCAGCTAAAAAGAAAGGATTTGGAGATCCATTATGGAGGACACTGTAAGGCACATCAGAAATACAATGCATAATCCATTTGATGAACAAATAAGGGAAGCCCAAATGGGTAAGGAGCATGCAGATGTAGACCAGGCTTGATCTGTCGAAAGCTTTGGAGAGGTCCACTTTTAAGTTCATACCTTTCAGATTCTTACTCTGCACCGAATGAAGGAGTTCTTGTGTGATTCCAATGGCTTCATGAATCTGGCAATTCTGAAGGAAAGCAAACTGTTCAGGGGATATGTGTGCCGAGAGGATGGGCTTGAGTCAGTTGGCTATGATTTTGGCTGTGATTTTATAGAGGCAGTTGCATAACGAAATGGGCCAAAAGTCATTGAAAGAGGTTGGCTTGTCGGATTTGGGGATGAGGGCTATGAAAGTGGATTTAATGGCCGGTGGAATTTCCCAGAGAGGCAACATTGTTTGATCACTTTAAGAAGGTCCTGACCCAGTATATCAAAGAAGGAAATGTAGAATTCAATGGACAAACCGTCGAGTCCCGAGATTTTGTCTTTTTGAAAGCCCCACATGGTGGCCTCAAGCTCCCCTAGCGAAACCTCCTTGGTAAGGTCCTATTCTTCCCCTTCTTCCATAAACCTGGGGAAGTGCTCAACCACTCTCATGATCTCTAGCAGGTTGGCTTCCCTCAGGGCCGCATATATGTTCCTGAAATGTGAGGTAGCCAAAGAGGCGAGCTCTCTGGAGGTGCGGACCTAATGCCCCAGTTCATTTTGTAGCTCCCAGATAGTGTTGATGGCTTTCCGACCATTTGCAAAGCGGTGGTAGAGCTTTGTGTTTTCGTCCCCATCCTTTAGCCAGATCGCTCTGCTTCTAAGTCGCCATCTTGCATCTCTGTCTTTAAGAACTATGCCCTCTGCTTGGTTAAATTTTCATAAAGGTTTTTATGTTCCATAGAAGTAAAGGTACCCTCCGATTGAGATTCAAGATATGCAATAGCCTGCTCAACTTGGGTTAATATAAGGTCTTCCTGTTCCCTTTTCTTGTGTGCCCAAGCTCTGGATAAGCCCTTAATTTCAGAGAGGTTTTTGAAAAAACCTTTTGCTAAATCCGCTTCCTCAGTGATTGGATGAGATTTCCAGAAATCAGATATTAGCTTAATGTAGGAGGGTCCCAGAGCCATGTAGAGTTGAATTTGAAAGGAGCTGAGATTTTGTGTCGCCTAATGCCTACTTCCAGAAAAATGGGCCTATGATCCGAGATTCCTCCGCTATCGACCCATTGCCTTGATCTGGGGTGGCTGTTATGGAAGGCCTCCTTGACAATAAAGTGGTCCAATATCCTAGCCAGGCTTTGACTACCAGCTCGGTTGTTTCTCCAGGTATGTTGTATCTTAGCCGAGGGGCTATCTATCCAAAGGTAATTCTGTAGAAGCTACTCAAAGAAATCAGATAGTGGGTTTGTTTGCACCATGTGTCCCCAAGATTCCATGAAGCCCAATGAAAAGTTCAGGTCCCCGCCTAGGATCACATTATCACCTAGAAGGAGGGAGGTGTTGAGAAGCCTTTGCCAAAAAGGTTCCCTATTGTGGCAGGGTCCATAGAGATTGATTATTCTTAGCTCTTCCTCCAGGCCCTTGGAATAGATATCCGGTCCCAGAAAACCCCCACCTCCCCAAATGTTCTTCAGGATGATGGAGATGTTCCTAAAACCAACTGCGATCCCCCCAGAGCAACCCGAGACATCTAGAACATGGAAAGTCCATCCCAACAACCAAGAGCTAAGGGTAGGGATGACCGATTCCGCCTTACAAAGGGTTTCTTGTAATAGGATAGCATCAACCAATTCAGATAGAAGGAGACGCTCAAGGCCAACTTTTAGTCGGGGCTAGCCAGCCCTCTGCATTTGAAGGACATAATCTTCATGGAGGGGGGTGGGGAAGGGTGTCCTTTGCTCTAAGAACCCTTTCAATGGTATGGTGTTTGCCCTGGACCACTTCGTCACCTGCTTTTTGTTTTTCTTTGTGTATCTTGGATGGTCTGCCACTTCCATGTATAGGCGAGAGGATAGGAGGGCCAACATCCTGCCCTATGGCATCCAGATCTTTCAGCTTAGCACTCGAGAAAGTGGAGTACTTCGGCATGGAGTTTATCGAGGGGGTGGGAGCCGGAAGGGAGGGGATCGGGGTGGACGAGAGGGAGCATGAGGTGAAGGTGGGCGATGGGTTCGGGAGGAAGCAAGTCATATATAGATGACTTGTCCTTATTAGGGGGGAGGGGGCCGGGATTCCACAACGAGGTCGAGTACCGATGGGGAGGGGGGGAGGGAGTCAAGATCGGAGGGGTCAGGTGGCAGGAGAGCGATAAAAATGAAGAAGAAAGATGAGAAACAAGGGCAGCAGGGGGTAGAGAAATACCCGATGAGAAGACATCGCCTTTTGCTACCTTGGATCGCGTCAGTGGTAGTGAGGGGGGCCTGATTGGGTTCTTGCCCCTCTTCTTCTGCATAGGTGAGAGCGACGCCTCCACAGTGTCTAAAGTTTTAATTTGCTCCGCCTTTTGAGTTGCAACAGCCTGAGGAGTGGGGTTCTCGGTTTCTGGATCATGGTGCTGCTCACGGGTATCCTGATGGTTCTTCTTTAGGAGGGGGCAGTCTTTGTATAGGTGACCCACTTGGTGGCAACTCCTACAGCGGTAGGGGATACCTTCATAATCTAGTTTCTGATTCCTCGAAAAGGATTTCCATTGTATTGTGATATATTCCTGTAGGCCTAATCTTGTATCCAGGTGCACTAGAATCTTGGCATATTCCATCATTCCCGTTGTGAGATATGACTCATCAGACTCCATGAAAATACCTAGGAGTTCCCGATTCTCCTAAATATGTCCTCGGACCAATATTGGAGAGGCAGGCCTGGGAGTCTGATCCACACCGGCCCAAATCCAATTTGTTCGGTCTCCAAGTCGAAGAGGGGCGTCCATCTTTTGAGAAGTACTGATGCCTTTTCGAAGTGCCAGAAGGACGATAGAACCCGGCTCGTGTGGTCGGCCTTGGCGAACCTCAGCATGAACCAACCCCTCACGAATGTTTGGACGAAGGGGATTTCTACTAGATGTTGACCCCAGATCTCCGATGCCCATAACTTCAGCCTTTCCAAAGAATAATTTATGCCTCTAATGTACCCCACTAGCACTCTGTCCGCTAGATCCATCGCATCCCCCCACTAGATATCTTCTTTGAGCTGCAGAATAATGTTCGTTGGTCAAGATTTGAAGCAACTCCGTTTCTTTGAGGGGCGGGAGGATATGTGCTGAGGGTTTGTAGGAACCCTTTCTTCTTCCAGTGCAGCAAGCGGGGGGGAGGGTTTTGGGTCGGGAGGCGGTCGAGGATAGCTTTCGGAAGGGGGAGGATTGAATTAAAACTGCCGAAGGAAGCGGGGGGAGCCACGAGGGGGAGGGGAGCTACCTGAGGGAGAGCTTCGAGGGAGGCTCCTGATTGAGGCGGAGGAGTATGAATACCTGGCAGTACCTAGGGGCCGGCGTGGATCGACGAGCTTTGAAAGCAATCCGAGAGAAAACCTAGGGAGGTCGGGGAAGGAACAGTGAAGGGCGTCCAGGAAGAGGGTTCCTTCGGCTGAAGAGAGGCAGAGAGAATAGGGTCAGAAGACTGAGTGAGGTCCTTGAAGCTGGAAGACAGGCTTTCATTGTACAGGCCTCCCGAAGCCACAAACGTGGAGCGCCAGAAGGAGCCTTCCGCCAGTGGAGACCTTGGAACCTATTTACCGTCGGAAACCGGCACCGACAGGGTAAAAAGCTTGGAACCTATTTACTGTCGGAAATAGGCACCAACAGTGGTGGTGGATCGGGAATGATGCAGGGCGAAAAAAGTGGGGGCAAAGATGCCGGCCGGTTTGAGTAGGCGGGAAAAGGTGACGAGGAGAGTCTAAGGCCTACTTGTACGCTACTCTTCGATAACTAACCAGAGATCTAATTCGAGGAAAAACCAACAGGGTAAAAAAAGATAAGGGTAAGTAAAACCCTCTTGGCTAGAGATGTTAATGGTGAAAGCGATCGTGGTCCTGATGTGCGGGTACCAAGGTGTGTCAGGGGTGGTTGCAAGACCAATTCCGGCCTGCTAACCCCCATTTCCACTAACCCCGTATCAATCCATATTATTCAAGCCATGCCGTACCAGAGCCTCCCGTCCTCCATCGTTCTTCCACATTTTTTCCTCACTACCTTGAATCTTATACAATATAAGGGTCACTTGTATAAGCAAAGGGTAGATATCCTTGGGAATTTGGTCTATCATATATATATATATATATATAAGATATCTCTTTTCATTATTATTTTGTTATTTAAAATTTTAAATAGTTTTTATTATGCCTAATTGTCTAAAAAAAGTTCCAATAATAAAACTACCCTCTCCTCTATACATATAAGATATATATTAAGGACATTGAAGGTTACCAAGTGGAAATCTTAAAAATTGGAGGTATTGTCCTCATCCCCCACATCCAAAAGCTTTCCAATCAAGTGGTCAAGTAAGGGTTCCCTAAACCGTGGACTCAGAGCCTCATTATCCCTATTTTTAAAAGTGGGGATACAAATAACCCCTCTAATTATCAGACAATTATGATCAACCCTCTCTTAGCCAAGTTATATGGTATTATTTTGGAAAAGAAGTTGAGCATTTGGCTTGAAAGTGAAGGTAAGCAGGCTAAAGGCCAAGTAGGTTTTAGAAGGAAGCACTCAACAAAGGACCACCATGTTACACTTAGGATCATTGTGGAGGAAAGTTGCAATGATAAATCCAATCTATTTTGTTGCTTTGTGGACTTTAGAAAGGCTTTCGATACGGTTCCTAGAAACAACCTATGGAAAAGATTAGAAGAGCTAAAGATTCCTTTTGAGTTGAGAGTTGCCGCTATAAGGTTATACAAGAATGTAGTTGCTAAGTTAAAAAGAAAATGAGGGGTGGTCAAAAGATATTAAGTGTAATATCATAGTTAAACAAGCTTTCCCCCTCTCCCCTACCCTATTTGGCATGTACATCGACAAGATAGAAGGTTGTTTAGAGGAAGTAGGCTATGTTGGTACGATCTTAGCTGGGATAGTCATCATCCTTCTTCTCTATGCTAATGATATTGTTCTTCTCGCAAGGTGCCCATCTGATCTTGATAAACAACTTAGATTTTTTAAGGATTTTTGCTCTACCATGGGTATGACTGTTAACACTGACAAAACAAAAGTTATGATTATCAAATCCAAGAAGGACACTTAGGCTAATTTTATGTATGACAATAGTAACTTGGAGGAAGTTCCTTCTTACAAGTACCTAGGAATTGATATTCATCAAAAGCTCAACTAGTACTATAACATTGAGGAAAGGATTAATGACGGGTGGAAAGCTTATTTTGGTCTCCAAAATAATTGTAAAATGGAAAACTCATAATGTGGGATAGAAAGAAGTTCCTCTTTGAAACTTTAGTCACTCATGTTATCTTATATGGATGTTAGGTTTGGGGTTGCAGCATCTCTAGAAAATCCTCGAGAAAGATTGAGAAAATCCAGAAGCGTTTTATAACGTATAACCACAAAATTAAAAGCAATACACCTTAGCCTATTCTTCCTATAGAAGTAGGTCTTTCAGCTATCAAGAGCTATGACTAGGCTTCTATTGTACAAGCACAAACTCAATAACATAGGAGACCATAGACTTTCGAAGCTAGCTTTAAATTCCAACCAAAACCACTTAAGGCTCAAATGAGGTTGGTATAAAGACACTAGGGCATGGTTAAACCATTGGGAGATTGATGAGAATGTTGCATTGAAAAACATTAATAACATTAAAAATATTGTTACTTCTAGATTCAAAGAAAAAATGTGGTGTAAGAAAGATTTAGCAGCTAAAAGAAAATTAAGATATTTTAACAAGGTCATCAACCCCACCCTAGAAGATCAAAAGATCTCTCTGTCTTAACTAGCTCAAAGAAGAAAATTAATATAGCCAAGATTAGAACGAACTTTCATGCGCTCCATAGTGAAATGGGTTGTTGGGCAGTTTCTAAAACACTATGGATGGAAAGGATCTTCCATCTCTGTGAGAATATGAACATCGAGGATGAAAGTCACTTCCTCTCAGAGTGCCCCACATACAACCACATTAGATCTCAGTTTCATAATCTTTGTTGCAATACTGACCTTCCTAACCTTTTACAATGTCAAAATTATAGTGAGCTGGGAAGGCTTCTCTCCAAGAATTTTGAGCGTAGGAATAAAATCTTAAATCAAACTAAATAATAGTTCGTTTCTTTAGGTCTGATAGACCAAAGTTTCATTTGAATAGATGTTAACCATCATAATAATCATCATCATTTAATATTTTAATTTCAACTTTCCACCGACAAATATATTAATTTATAATATTAATCTGCTCTATAGATATAAATATATATTAATTTCTTGGTAACAAATTTCTACCATCCTTATACTCATGTATCTTTTGTCTATTAAATCTTTGACACTATATACCATTTCCTTTAAAGATGATTTTGTGTATTAAAGCTTTGACATTATATAGCATTTCCCTTTAAAATAAACTATAAATATTTGATACTATGTAGCGTTTCCTTTAAAAATGATTTTGGCCTTGACACTATATAGCATTTCCTTTTAAAATGAACTAAAAACATAGAAACATAATGTAATGACTTAAACATTATAAAATACATGGTAATTTTCTTCATTAGACCAGTCCTACTTACCATTTATTATATTAAACGATACACTATTTACGATGTTGCACATTCATTAGATTTGATTGAGTTTATGTGATATTAAAAGTTATATGTATAGTTCACAATAAGGCTTTAGTGCCGCATTAAGAGGCACACGGGCTCACTCCAGTTTGGGGACCTGTCGTCCTGCCATGGTGTAAATGCTCGGGGTATGCTCCTCCACGCGGTGCAATATGTGGCTATCTCCTGTCACTTCCTCATTCAGTGCCTAGACCTCAGCTTAACACATGTATCTGCTCACCTCCATTGATTTGCCGGGGAATAATCCGACGACGGTGCAGATTTGGGTTGGGTCCAACTATACTTCTCATGCCTTTGAACGGATGGGGAAGAATTTGCATTCGATGAGTTTCGATGGTTTGGATGCTCTGTAGCAAGTTCAGTTTCCTAGTCCTTCCTCGGTTATGCAAGTTGTTTCTTAAGCGCCATGGTTTCCACTAGAGGTCCTTCTCAGCGGGGTAATGGTACACAGTTGTTTTTATATAGCTTTTGGAATCTAAATCCTAGTTCGCTTTGCGAGTTTTACTCCCTCTGGTTTGGTAATGGTCTGATAGGCAAAACTCCCCATCTAGGGGCTTCGCCATACTGCTCAGTTTCATCATTAGTTGAGGATAAATGAGGCCGCACCCAGGGAGGTGAGGTTTTTACTCCACAGGGCATTTTGCAGTTCTCAAAATTGATCTCATTATCTATACATATCATTAACATCTTTATTCTTTTGTTACACAGGTGGATTACACCCAACAGGAACTTTCAGAGGTCACGTAAGCTTATGCCAATGGTTACTTTGTTTCGTTGTGTCTTTATGCTTAAGTGATATGTATCTCTGATATCAGGGTTTTTGGTTTTATGCAGGTAACTTACTACTCCTACCTGGGTTCATGCAGGATTGGTATGGCACCCTCCTAGATCCTAAGAACTAACACTATGCACTGCTTTGCACAGGTTGGATTCGTTCACTGTAGTTTGCCCAGTTTTCTTGTTAAGGTTTATGCCTATGATAAATCATATGGAAGGGGTTTTCGGCCAGAGTTTGGGCTTTAATTCTATCTGGATAGACTGTAAATATTGACTATCAAGTCAGTTATTTGCAAGGTTGATTTGGTTGTTTTCCATTTAGTTTGAAAGACTATTCTGCCTTTAGTTTTTGTCATTTATGGTAAAATTCCTTGGGATTGCCGTTTCTTGCAACAATCGAGGGTTTTGTATGCAAACAGGGGTTTTATCTGTAGTTGAGGGTTTTACACCCTTTTTGGTTTCAATCTTTATTAGATGAATGCCATAGGACTTGCACTCTGTTGCAGTAAAGTGTTCGGTTGTAAAAACTCGATTATGATATTGTATATTCATATATATTTTATTGACTTTCGAAAGGTTTTCATCATTTCAAATTATTAATACTCTTACTGATATTTTTCTTAATACTGTTCCATACTTATTGACTCACAAATATGTTGATATCTATGTGGTTATTAATAGTACATTTGTTGCTCACTTGTATTGAAGTATATACTTCGAACAATTTATGATACCCTTAAGTGAGTAGAAACCTTGTTTTCTTGAATGCTGAGGGTTTAAACGACCCTCTATGACAGAGAGAGTTACTCTATTTGGTCTATTCCACCAGCGGTTTCAGGAATGATTTGCGACTTTGTTTGCTTTCGTTCATACAAAACAGAACAGGACTGTAGGAGCTGATTGATCTTCCATAGTGCTTTCCACCAGTGCTAAACGATTTCTGGCTTGACGTGATCCATGAGTTTTAGGTAGCCTTCCTTGGGAGAGTATCTTCCATTTTTTGCATATGCCCATACTACTTCATCTTCCCCTTCTGTTATCCTAATGTGTGCTTGTGTGAGAGCTTTCATGAAAACCTCCCAGTCTGGCCGCCAGTGTCCCAGGATGTGGAGTTCTTGTGCTGACTTCTAGGCTTGCTGGAAAAGAGTGGAATTTGCCTGGTCTGCAATGTTGAATATACGAGTAAATCCTTGATCCATTAGAAAGGCTATCAACTGTGCTAGTAGCCTATGGGCATTTCCACATCCAATCCAGGGATCCACTCCTATGCGAACGGCATTCCCCTGATGTATCTGCCATGTTAAGCCTTCCCGAATGAGGGGGAGGGAGGTTAGTACTACTTTCCGGATGATGGATAGGCTGCCACTGCCCCTATGTTCCCTATGGATCTAGTCCATAGTGTTTTCTGCGGCAATGTACTTATCATATACTACTCTTGTCCAAAGGTTGTGTGAGGTAATGAGTTGACATCCTAGCTTTGTTACCAGTGCTTTGGTAAATAGATCCAACCATTTTATACCCCATCCTCCCCATTTCTTGGGCCTCGCTATTGTATCCCATTTTACCCATGCGAATAGATTCCCTTGCTTGTTGCCCTTCCATAGGAATCTGCTGTAGATGTTTTGCAGTCTAGCTAGAATTCCCCTTGGAATCCATGCCAGACACATCCAGTATACTGGTGTTACTTCTAGCACAGCTTTTATGAGGGTGAGTCTTCCTGCCCGAGTTAGGTACCTATTTTACCACACATTCAACCTCTTTTCCACCTGAACGATGAGCTAGATCCAATCTGCAATTTTGTATCCCGTAGGTTTCAGCTGGAAACCTAGATATTTCAGCCCTTCCTCCATGGGGAGTGAGGTGAAGGGAAAATGGTAGAGTGTGAAGTGTACTTCAAGTTGTGAGCAACCTACTACCGTGAGGGTGGATTTTTGTACATTTGTGATCATGTCTGTTGCCTTCTGGAAGAGGTCAAGGACATTATGTAAGGTAGAGGTATCAGCCAAGCTGCCATTTAAGAAGATGAGCACATTGTCTACAAACAGGAGGTGGGTGAGAGAGGAATTTTCAATTATTTTTATCCTCGTTATCCCTCCCTCCTATGATCCATCGTATATGCTTAGCCCCTCCATGATGAGCAGAAAAAGTAGTGGTGAGAGAGGGCATCCCTGCCTAAGTCCCCTTTCAGCTAAAAAGAAAGGATTTGGAGATCCATTATGGAGGACACTGTAAGGCACATCAGAAATACAATGCATAATCCATTTGATGAACAAATAAGGGAAGCCCAAATGGGTAAGGAGCATGCAGATGTAGACCAGGCTTGATCTGTCGAAAGCTTTGGAGAGGTCCACTTTTAAGTTCATACCTTTCAGATTCTTACTCTGCACCGAATGAAGGAGTTCTTGTGTGATTCCAATGGCTTCATGAATCTGGCAATTCTGAAGGAAAGCAAACTGTTCAGGGGATATGTGTGCCGAGAGGATGGGCTTGAGTCAGTTGGCTATGATTTTGGCTGTGATTTTATAGAGGCAGTTGCATAACGAAATGGGCCAAAAGTCATTGAAAGAGGTTGGCTTGTCGGATTTGGGGATGAGGGCTATGAAAGTGGATTTAATGGCCGGTGGAATTTCCCAGAGAGGCAACATTGTTTGATCACTTTAAGAAGGTCCTGACCCAGTATATCAAAGAAGGAAATGTAGAATTCAATGGACAAACCGTCGAGTCCCGAGATTTTGTCTTTTTGAAAGCCCCACATGGTGGCCTCAAGCTCCCCTAGCGAAACCTCCTTGGTAAGGTCCTATTCTTCCCCTTCTTCCATAAACCTGGGGAAGTGCTCAACCACTCTCATGATCTCTAGCAGGTTGGCTTCCCTCAGGGCCGCATATATGTTCCTGAAATGTGAGGTAGCCAAAGAGGCGAGCTCTCTGGAGGTGCGGACCTAATGCCCCAGTTCATTTTGTAGCTCCCAGATAGTGTTGATGGCTTTCCGACCATTTGCAAAGCGGTGGTAGAGCTTTGTGTTTTCGTCCCCATCCTTTAGCCAGATCGCTCTGCTTCTAAGTCGCCATCTTGCATCTCTGTCTTTAAGAACTATGCCCTCTGCTTGGTTAAATTTTCATAAAGGTTTTTATGTTCCATAGAAGTAAAGGTACCCTCCGATTGAGATTCAAGATATGCAATAGCCTGCTCAACTTGGGTTAATATAAGGTCTTCCTGTTCCCTTTTCTTGTGTGCCCAAGCTCTGGATAAGCCCTTAATTTCAGAGAGTTTTTTGAAAAAACCTTTTGCTAAATCCGCTTCCTCAGTGATTGGATGAGATTTCCAGAAATCAGATATTAGCTTAATGTAGGAGGGTCCCAGAGCCATGTAGAGTTGAATTTGAAAGGAGCTGAGATTTTGTGTCGCCTAATGCCTACTTCCAGAAAAATGGGCCTATGATCCGAGATTCCTCCGCTATCGACCCATTGCCTTGATCTGGGGTGGCTGTTATGGAAGGCCTCCTTGACAATAAAGTGGTCCAATATCCTAGCCAGGCTTTGACTACCAGCTCGGTTGTTTCTCCAGGTATGTTGTATCTTAGCCGAGGGGCTATCTATCCAAAGGTAATTCTGTAGAAGCTACTCAAAGAAATCAGATAGTGGGTTTGTTTGCACCATGTGTCCCCAAGATTCCATGAAGCCCAATGAAAAGTTCAGGTCCCCGCCTAGGATCACATTATCACCTAGAAGGAGGGAGGTGTTGAGAAGCCTTTGCCAAAAAGGTTCCTTATTGTGGCAGGGTCCATAGAGATTGATTATTCTTAGCTCTTCCTCCAGGCCCTTGGAATAGATATCCGGTCCCAGAAAACCCCCACCTCCCCAAATGTTCTTCAGGATGATGGAGATGTTCCTAAAACCAACTGCGATCCCCCCAGAGCAACCCGAGACATCTAGAACATGGAAAGTCCATCCCAACAACCAAGAGCTAAGGGTAGGGATGACCGATTCCGCCTTACAAAGGGTTTCTTGTAATAGGATAGCATCAACCAATTCAGATAGAAGGAGACGCTCAAGGCCAACTTTTAGTCGGGGCTAGCCAGCCCTCTGCATTTGAAGGACATAATCTTCATGGAGGGGGGTGGGGAAGGGTGTCCTTTGCTCTAAGAACCCTTTCAATGGTATGGTGTTTGCCCTGGACCACTTCGTCACCTGCTTTTTGTTTTTCTTTGTGTATCTTGGATGGTCTGCCACTTCCATGTATAGGCGAGAGGATAGGAGGGCCAACATCCTGCCCTATGGCATCCAGATCTTTCAGCTTAGCACTCGAGAAAGTGGAGTACTTCGGCATGGAGTTTATCGAGGGGGTGGGAGCCGGAAGGGAGGGGATCGGGGTGGACGAGAGGGAGCATGAGGTGAAGGTGGGCGATGGGTTCGGGAGGAAGCAAGTCATATATAGATGACTTGTCCTTATTAGGGGGGAGGGGGCCGGGATTCCACAACGAGGTCGAGTACCGATGGGGAGGGGGGGAGGGAGTCAAGATCGGAGGGGTCAGGTGGCAGGAGAGCGATAAAAATGAAGAAGAAAGATGAGAAACAAGGGCAGCAGGGGGTAGAGAAATACCCGATGAGAAGACATCGCCTTTTGCTACCTTGGATCGCGTCAGTGGTAGTGAGGGGGGCCTGATTGGGTTCTTGCCCCTCTTCTTCTGCATAGGTGAGAGCGACGCCTCCACAGTGTCTAAAGTTTTAATTTGCTCCGCCTTTTGAGTTGCAACAGCCTGAGGAGTGGGGTTCTCGGTTTCTGGATCATGGTGCTGCTCACGGGTATCCTGATGGTTCTTCTTTAGGAGGGGGCAGTCTTTGTATAGGTGACCCACTTGGTGGCAACTCCTACAGCGGTAGGGGATACCTTCATAATCTAGTTTCTGATTCCTCGAAAAGGATTTCCATTGTATTGTGATATATTCCTGTAGGCCTAATCTTGTATCCAGGTGCACTAGAATCTTGGCATATTCCATCATTCCCGTTGTGAGATATGACTCATCAGACTCCATGAAAATACCTAGGAGTTCCCGATTCTCCTAAATATGTCCTCGGACCAATATTGGAGAGGCAGGCCTGGGAGTCTGATCCACACCGGCCCAAATCCAATTTGTTCGGTCTCCAAGTCGAAGAGGGGCGTCCATCTTTTGAGAAGTACTGATGCCTTTTCGAAGTGCCAGAAGGACGACAGAACCCGGCTCGTGTGGTCGGCCTTGGCGAACCTCAGCATGAACCAACCCCTCACGAATGTTTGGACGAAGGGGATTTCTACTAGATGTTGACCCCAGATCTCCGATGCCCATAACTTCAGCCTTTCCAAAGAATAATTTATGCCTCTAATGTACCCCACTAGCACTCTGTCCGCTAGATCCATCGCATCCCCCCACTAGATATCTTCTTTGAGCTGCAGAATAATGTTCGTTGGTCAAGATTTGAAGCAACTCCGTTTCTTTGAGGGGCGGGAGGATATGTGCTGAGGGTTTGTAGGAACCCTTTCTTCTTCCAGTGCAGCAAGCGGGGGGGGGAGGGTTTTGGGTCGGGAGGCGGTCGAGGATAGCTTTCGGAAGGGGGAGGATTGAATTAAAACTGCCGAAGGAAGCGGGGGGAGCCACGAGGGGGAGGGGAGCTACCTGAGGGAGAGCTTCGAGGGAGGCTCCTGATTGAGGCGGAGGAGTATGAATACCTGGCAGTACCTAGGGGCTGGCATGGATCGACGAGCTTTGAAAGCAATCCGAGAGAAAACCTAGGGAGGTCGGGGAAGGAACAGTGAAGGGCGTCCAGGAAGAGGGTTCCTTCGGCTGAAGAGAGGCAGAGAGAATAGGGTCAGAAGACTGAGTGAGGTCCTTGAAGCTGGCAGACAGGCTTTCATTGTACAGGCCTCCCGAAGCCACAAACGTGGAGCGCCAGAAGGAGCCTTCCGCCAGTGGAGACCTTGGAACCTATTTACCGTCGGAAACCGGCACCGACAGGGTAAAAAGCTTGGAACCTATTTACTGTCGGAAATAGGCACCAACAGTGGTGGTGGATCGGGAATGATGCAGGGCGAAAAAAGTGGGGGCAAAGATGCCGGCCGGTTTGAGTAGGCGGGAAAAGGTGACGAGGAGAGTCTAAGGCCTACTTGTACGCTACTCTTCGATAACTAACCAGAGATCTAATTCGAGGAAAAACCAACAGGGTAAAAAAAGATAAGGGTAAGTAAAACCCTCTTGGCTAGAGATGTTAATGGTGAAAGCGATCGTGGTCCTGATGTGCGGGTACCAAGGTGTGTCAGGGGTGGTTGCAAGACCAATTCCGGCCTGCTAACCCCCATTTCCACTAACCCCGTATCAATCCATATTATTCAAGCCATGCCGTACCAGAGCCTCCCGTCCTCCATCGTTCTTCCACATTTTTTCCTCACTACCTTGAATCTTATACAATATAAGGGTCACTTGTATAAGCAAAGGGTAGATATCCTTGGGAATTTGGTCTATCATATATATATATATATATATAAGATATCTCTTTTCATTATTATTTTGTTATTTAAAATTTTAAATAGTTTTTATTATGCCTAATTGTCTAAAAAAAGTTCCAATAATAAAACTACCCTCTCCTCTATACATATAAGATATATATTAAGGACATTGAAGGTTACCAAGTGGAAATCTTAAAAATTGGAGGTACTGTCCTCATCCCCCACATCCAAAAGCTTTCCAATCAAGTGGTCAAGTAAGGGTTCCCTAAACCGTGGACTCAGAGCCTCATTATCCCTATTTTTAAAAGTGGGGATACAAATAACCCCTCTAATTATCAGACAATTATGATCAACCCTCTCTTAGCCAAGTTATATGGTATTATTTTGGAAAAGAAGTTGAGCATTTGGCTTGAAAGTGAAGGTAAGCAGGCTAAAGGCCAAGTAGGTTTTAGAAGGAAGCACTCAACAAAGGACCACCATGTTACACTTAGGATCATTGTGGAGGAAAGTTGCAATGATAAATCCAATCTATTTTGTTGCTTTGTGGACTTTAGAAAGGCTTTCGATACGGTTCCTAGAAACAACCTATGGAAAAGATTAGAAGAGCTAAAGATTCCTTTTGAGTTGAGAGTTGCCGCTATAAGGTTATACGAGAATGTAGTTGCTAAGTTAAAAAGAAAATGAGGGGTGGTCAAAAGATATTAAGTGTAATATCATAGTTAAACAAGCTTTCCCCCTCTCCCCTACCCTATTTGGCATGTACATCGACAAGATAGAAGGTTGTTTAGAGGAAGTAGGCTATGTTGGTACGATCTTAGCTGGGATAGTCATCATCCTTCTTCTCTATGCTAATGATATTGTTCTTCTCGCAAGGTGCCCATCTGATCTTGATAAACAACTTAGATTTTTTAAGGATTTTTGCTCTACCATGGGTATGACTGTTAACACTGACAAAACAAAAGTTATGATTATCAAATCCAAGAAGGACACTTAGGCTAATTTTATGTATGACAATAGTAACTTGGAGGAAGTTCCTTCTTACAAGTACCTAGGAATTGATATTCATCAAAAGCTCAACTAGTACTATAACATTGAGGAAAGGATTAATGAGGGGTGGAAAGCTTATTTTGGTCTCCAAAATAATTGTAAAATGGAAAACTCATAATGTGGGATAGAAAGAAGTTCCTCTTTGAAACTTTAGTCACTCATGTTATCTTATATGGATGTTAGGTTTGGGGTTGCAGCATCTCTAGAAAATCCTCGAGAAAGATTGAGAAAATCCAGAAGCGTTTTATAACGTATAACCACAAAATTAAAAGCAATACACCTTAGCCTATTCTTCCTATAGAAGTGGGTCTTTCCGCTATCGAGAGCTATGACTAGGCTTCTATTGTACAAGCACAAACTCAATAACATAGGAGACCATAGACTTTCGAAGCTAGCTTTAAATTCCAGCCAAAACCACTTAAGGCTCAAATGAGGTTGGTATAAAGACACTAGGGCATGGTTAAACCATTGGGAGATTGATGAGAATGTTGCATTGAAAAACATTAATAACATTAAAAATATTGTTACTTCTAGATTCAAAGAAAAAATGTGGTGTAAGAAAGATTTAGCAGCTAAAAGAAAATTAAGATATTTTAACAAGGTCATCAACCCCACCCTAGAAGATCAAAAGATCTCTCTGTCTTAACTAGCTCAAAGAAGAAAATTAATATAGCCAAGATTAGAACGAACTTTCATGCGCTCCATAGTGAAATGGGTTGTTGGGCAGTTTCTAAAACACTATGGATGGAAAGGATCTTCCATCTCTGTGAGAATATGAACATCGAGGATGAAAGTCACTTCCTCTCAGAGTGCCCCACATACAACCACATTAGATCTCAGTTTCATTATCTTTGTTGCAATACTGACCTTCCTAACCTTTTACAATGTCAAAATTATAGTGAGCTGGGGAGGCTTCTCTCCAAGAATTTTGAGCGTAGGAATAAAATCTTAAATCAAACTAAATAATAATTCGTTTCTTTAGGTCTGATAGACCAAAGTTTCATTTGAATAGATGTTAACCATCATAATAATCATCATCATTTAATATTTTAATTTCAACTTTCCACCGACAAATATATTAATTTATAATATTAATCTGCTCTATAGATATAAATATATATTAATTTCTTGGTAACAAATTTCTACCATCCTTATACTCATGTATCTTTTGTCTATTAAATCTTTGACACTATATACCATTTCCTTTAAAGATGATTTTGTGTATTAAAGCTTTGACATTATATAGCATTTCCCTTTAAAATAAACTATAAATATTTGATACTATGTAGCGTTTCCTTTAAAAATGATTTTGGCCTTGACACTATATAGCATTTCCTTTTAAAATGAACTAAAAACATAGAAACATAATGTAATGACTCAAACATTATAAAATACATGGTAATTTTCTTCATTAGACCAGTCCTACTTACCATTTATTATATTAAACGATACACTATTTACGATGTTGCACATTCATTAGATTTGATTGAGTTTATGTGATATTAAAAGTTATATGTATAGTTCACAATAAGGCTTTAGTGCCGCATTAAGAGGCACACGGGCTCACTCCAGTTTGGGGACCTGTCGTCCTGCCATGGTGTAAATGCTCGGGGTATGCTCCTCCACGCGGTGCAATATGTGGCTATCTCCTGTCACTTCCTCATTCAGTGCCTAGACCTCAGCTTAACACATGTATCTGCTCACCTCCATTGATTTGCCGGGGAATAATCCGACGACGGTGCAGATTTGGGTTGGGTCCAACTATACTTCTCATGCCTTTGAACGGATGGGGAAGAATTTGCATTCGATGAGTTTCGATGGTTTGGATGCTCTGTAGCAAGTTCAGTTTCCTAGTCCTTCCTCGGTTATGCAAGTTGTTTCTTAAGCGCCATGGTTTCCACTAGAGGTCCTTCTCAGCGGGGTAATGGTACACAGTTGTTTTTATATAGCTTTTGGAATCTAAATCCTAGTTCGCTTTGCGAGTTTTACTCCCTCTGGTTTGGTAATGGTCTGATAGGCAAAACTCCCCATCTAGGGGCTTCGCCATACTGCTCAGTTTCATCATTAGTTGAGGATAAATGAGGCCGCACCCAGGGAGGTGAGGTTTTTACTCCACAGGGCATTTTGCAGTTCTCAAAATTGATCTCATTATCTATACATATCATTAACATCTTTATTCTTTTGTTACACAGGTGGATTACACCCAACAGGAACTTTCAGAGGTCACGTAAGCTTATGCCAATGGTTACTTTGTTTCGTTGTGTCTTTATGCTTAAGTGATATGTATCTCTGATATCAGGGTTTTTGGTTTTATGCAGGTAACTTACTACTCCTACCTGGGTTCATGCAGGATTGGTATGGCACCCTCCTAGATCCTAAGAACTAACACTATGCACTGCTTTGCACAGGTTGGATTCGTTCACTGTAGTTTGCCCAGTTTTCTTGTTAAGGTTTATGCCTATGATAAATCGTATGGAAGGGGTTTTCGGCCAGAGTTTGGGCTTTAATTCTATCTGGATAGACTGTAAATATTGACTATCAAGTCAGTTATTTGCAAGGTTGATTTGGTTGTTTTCCATTTAGTTTGAAAGACTATTCTGCCTTTAGTTTTTGTCATTTATGGTAAAATTCCTTGGGATTGCCGTTTCTTGCAACAATCGAGGGTTTTGTATGCAAACAGGGGTTTTATCTGTAGTTGAGGGTTTTACACCCTTTTTGGTTTCAATCTTTATTAGATGAATGCCATAGGACTTGCACTCTGTTGTAGTAAAGTGTTCGGTTGTAAAAACTCGATTATGATATTGTATATTCATATATATTTTATTGACTTTCGAAAGGTTTTCATCATTTCAAATTATTAATACTCTTACTGATATTTTTCTTAATACTGTTCCATACTTATTGACTCACAAATATGTTGATATCTATGTGGTTATTAATAGTACATTTGTTGCTCACTTGTATTGAAGCATATACTTCGAACAATTTATGATACCCTTAAGTGAGTAGAAACCTTGTTTTCTTGAATGCTGAGGGTTTAAACGACCCTCTATGACAGAGAGAGTTACTCTATTTGGTCTATTCCACCAGCGGTTTCAGGAATGATTTGCGACTTTGTTTGCTTTCGTTCATACAAAACAGAACAGGACTGTAGGAGCTGATTGATCTTTTGGACTCTATCAATTACTAGATTTACAATTTCATGGGATATTTATACTTATTTCTGCACTAATAACTCCTTTTGATTTCTTGTGCACATTCTATTATGAGTTACGCATAATATTCATGCTATGTAATGAACTATCATGATGCTATAAGTAAACATATATTATGTTATTTTATTATAATCCATGCTTAAACAAAAGAGGCTACATTACTTATCTACTTTACTTTAAATTATCAGTGTAACTTCAACAAATATCCAAAAAGTCTCTCCTCCTCGCCACAAGCCTCGTGATTGCATCCAGGCTCTCCTTTGATTGCATCGAGGCTCTCCTTTGAGCACTTTTTCTATTTTTCTCACTGGAATAATTTCCAATTATAGTCGGTGCCTTGGGCCTCAGAACTAGGCCCATAACTACACTATCTAGCTTCTAGCTTCAAGTCATGCACTTAATTTTACACTTAATTTTACCGTTAATGAGAAACTTCCCACTAGTCACTTTTCTCCCACCTCTAGGATAGTCCCCCAATTCTACATCTTTTCCCCTTATATTTCTCCTTCCTAGGGCCATGCCCAGGGTAGGGGGTGGCCCTAGGGTAGGGGTATAACTGTTTCTTATAATTGTAGTAAACAATTTGTTTTAATTAATCATGTCTCAACTCCTAATCACTCATTAAGTAACAATTTGTTATCTAGCTTTCCAGCCTTAATTTGTTATCTAGCTTTCCAGCCTTGATAATAACATAACAGAAAATAAATGCAGTAAATCATAAAACAGAATTAAATAACCACAGTAAATCTTCCAAGGAGCCAGGGGTGTTACACATAATTTCTTGGCATACTTATACTTCACCACTCTTTTGTACTTATTTCATGGATATCATTATTTTTACATTCGTAATGTTACCAACCCTAATTTCAAAATTAAAATTATTGTTTTAAGGACACATAATTTCTTGGCGTACTTATATTTCACTACTCTTTTGTACTTATGTCATGGATATCATTATTTTTACATTCATAATGTTACCAACCCTAATTTCAAAATTGTTGTTTAAGGCTTATGTCATGGATAGCATTATTTTTACATTCATAATGTTACCAACCCTAATTTCAAAATTGTTGATTAAGGAAACATAATTTCTTGGCATACTTATACTTCACCACTCTTTTGTACTTATGTCATGGATATCATTATTTTTACTTTTGTAATGTTACCAACCCTAATTTCAAAATTACTCTTTTAACCTCCAAAGAGGTCTCCGTACACATACCTATATATTATCTTCATTGCATTTAACCTTTGTATGTAACTATACACATACTTTTTGGTTGTAAATCATATCATTGAACTTTTATAAGATCTTGCAATTTGATTTCCTTTCTTAAATGTGGTATTGTGTATACACATATATCATAGTATTTTGGTAATGACTTTAATGTGGTTTTTATAACACTGTATATGTGATATTGTTTAGAGAGTTTTCGGCAAAATCACATAGAGAATAATCTGTCGACAGATTATTCTCTATGCGATTTTGCCGAAAACTCTCTAAACAATGTTATGGATCACAGAAGTCTAAATTCCTTAATATGTGATATTTTCTGGACTTTTCTATGCATACACATGTTAAACAATGTAAACATTGAAACCTGAACTAATACGATTATCCGTTTCGTAGAGAAAGCAAAAAAGTGACCTGATTTTGAAAAGTGGTGATGTAAAATACACATTTTTTTAGCATCGTTTTTGACACTTTAAGTCTTTTATATACATTAGTTTCTAGAATGTTAATGATTTGCATGCTGATTTTAAAATGTGTTGATTGTGCATAGATCCTTGTTTTAAAAGACCTATTTTTTTACTTTAAATTTTATAATGTATTAAATGTAAATACTTATTTTCTAAATTTAACAATTTTTGAAGTGGTCTTCTTCTTCATATTTTTTTTGGTAGTGAAGTTTTTTTTTACATGGTTAAAAAAGAAGGTCGATGTTTTAAAGTTTTGATATTCTACATATTTATATATTGTTAATTAATTTTTCAATGCACATCAAATAATTGTCTTTAAAAAATAATATTTTTTAACTATTGACATAAAAATAATCATTTTCAACAAAAATATAACTAAATAATTACACATTTTGATAAATTGTTTCTAGAAATGACATGTCAAAATCACAATTTTTATAGGAAAAATTTTACAAAAAATGGTTGAATAATTTTTTTTTTATGCATTCCATGTCAAAAAATAATAATAATCCTTGTTTTTTTCAAGAAATAATGATTCACATAAGAGTTAAAGCGAAAATCACATAGTACGAATATTGAACACATAAAAACATTAATTGAATGTTTATTCTTCCCATAAAATGTCAAAGTAAAAAACATTACAAGTATAACTAATTAATAGTTACAAAAAATGAGCTTGATTTCCAACCATAACTTAAATTTGATCAACAATATCGCGTAATCCAAACTCTTCATTCTCTAGAGTTTCATCATTGTCTTCTCCCACAATGTTTTCTCTTCATTTTCCTCATTTTCCTCTTCTAATGGATCTTTGATATTTGTGAATCTCCCAATGTATGCCTTTCCAATCATTCCATGTAATGGTGGTTGAGGTTCCTTTACTTTTTTTGTCACACGTGATTCACTAAAATCCCCTTTATTCAACCCAATTTCTTGCATTACATTTGGAAGAAATTGAAGAGCATTAATTTTTTGTTGAATAAATTTGCACTGTACTAGATCTTTTTCAATGGAAATGAAATTCCTTCATTTTTTTAGACAACATGCTAGTGTTGTACCTAATTATCAAGCACAAAATAAATAATGAAGTAAATTAGTATATTGACTTATAAATTAAGAAAGAAGATATTTAAATTCAATTCTATATAATAAAACTTACCTAAGCCAAAAAATAAATCTAGAACCCAATCTCCTTCATTTGAATATATGTCTATAAGATAGTTAACCAATGACTGTAGTTTTTGATAAATGTTAACTATCTCTCCTTTTGCTTCTTTGTCTTCATATGTTGGTTTTTTCACAACAACATCATAAACCAGTGCTTGGCTATGACTCTTTCCATCTACTAAATTAAAAGTCATGGACATATAGCTATCATCTTTTGACCAACTATCAATATGGATGAATCCACAATCATTTATAAATGGTTGATCTTCACAGTTCAGAAGATTTGACTTTTGCTTGTAACATGAAATAGTAAAAGTTCAATTAACTTGTATGCAAATGATTTTTTTTAACATTAATCAAACATACATTTTCAACGTCTTACCATGTAAGTTGCATCCTTGAGTTTGTTTTCCCCTTGAAGCTTGACAATAACATTACCAATTGTGTGTATGAATGAATGTAACAAATCTCTATAGTGGTGATGATGTGACTTCTACAAACCTCACAACCACTTTACCCTTTTAGGTATGAGTTTAGCAATGTTTTCATAGTTGCCTTGTATTACTTCATATTGAATAGTGTCAAGCCCATTCCAAATTAAATGAGTAAGAGTTGGATCAAGTTAAATATTCCTAAGACGTTGCTTCTTCAATCGTTCAATCTTACTTTTTCAATAAAGGTGCTGAAATTATCTGGTGCTCCATTTGCATCCTTCCTCATCTTTAATAAAATAAACACATATATGTATAAGTTATAAAATGAAAATAGTATACAGATGAATAAAAATGAATGTATAAATCAACATAACTTTTTAAATGCAAGATAAAAATCTTTTAGTGTTGATGTTGAACTTGAATTTGGATAGTTGTGTACAACATCATCCCCACTATTTTCATTCAACAATTTAACCATTTGTTTTTGTATTTTCATGTAAACTTTGTGACTGAATAGATAAGGTAAAAAAAAGTTAATACAATGATATGTATAACAAATACTACCAAGAACAATATGTTATATTTAAAAGAACATTATAATCTAGAAATAAGTAAAAATAGTTAAACAAACTTACTTTTGAAATTCCTCAGACATTTCCTCCAATGATAATTCCCCTGACCTCACACAAGATAATATTGATTTGACAAGTTTTTCATCCTTCACTCCTTACAGTTATCTCCAAGGTGTGATAGTCATATCTTCTAGAAGTTGCTTCATTTCAGGACCTGATTTACTATTGCTACATATCAATGGTTTAGACCTTTTGACCTTCTAGTTTTTAATGCCAATGTTCCCCCACATGCTAAAAATTCATTAATCAATTATCATATCTCTCTAGTTCTAAATGCCAACTAGAAATTGTTATCAATACTTTTGAATATATCAGTATTTACTCTGCCTCCTTTCGATTTGATTTTCTTCTCAATTTGATAGCCTATTTCCATACAACATTCCTTTCGGAAATCTACAGTAACATTTATCTTATCCCACCACATGTTTCTCCAAATTCGCTATGAATAAATCTAACCCTTTGGATGAAATTCATAGACATCCTATATTCATTATCTGAATTATGATCCCATGCTAATAACTTTGTTTCTATATATGATATACCAGCATAAATGATACATTTCATTATTTAAAAATGTGGGTTATTGAGATATTCACCCATTAATTGCCTTTGAGCTTCTACAGAATGGTTCCCTCCAAGAACATAATAATTGTATTCAAAACATTTTGACTTATAAAATGCTTCTTTGTTGGGAACTTGAACTTAATCAACAAGAAGCACATAACTAACCACATGAGCATATGGATTGTACCTCATCAATGTCTTCAAGTTGTGAACATGCAAGTGGTATGGCTTTCTGATTTGATATTTACATTGTCCTTCACTTGGCTTATAGCTTTGTCTCACATTAAGCTGGAATATACGACCACCCTCAATTAAGTTTCTCTTTGTCAAGTTCTATTGAGTGGAATTTTTTTTTTGTTTTAATAATGTCATCCTCTAAATCAGCTTTTGGTGTAATGATTTCCCTACTTTATTTTGAATTTTCACTAGGATCTTCAGTTTTGGTAATGACTACTTGAGAATGTTCAGCTTTAATTTTTTTCCTCCTAACATTCTGATCATTAATTAGAACGATGACATTCTTGGGCATTGTTAATTTTGGTCTTTTATGGCTCTTCTCATTTCTAACATTACTTCCAATGTCATCCTTAGTAATGACAACGTATTCTTCAGCATCAGTTTCAACTTCCTCATCTTCAAAAGTAACCTGTCTACCTTTGCTAGATTTATCCACTAGAGGCATTTTTTATGATCCCTTGGATGTAGTTTTGTAGCATCATGAATTACTGGTTTTTGCTTGTTTTCCATATCTTCCTCTGACCCTGAGTAGAAACTGCTGGCAACATTCATAATATCTTGATCTATTAAATGAATGCCTCCCAACATAATTGAAATTTTTTTAATAAACTTTTGTCGAACAAGATACCATATGTCAATAAAAACCAAGTTATAAAAAATATAATGAGATAATTATAGTAACATAAAACAAAAATAAAAATAAAAATATTTAAGATATCTTGTGCAATCTCATTCATGATTTTTTTAGACAACATTGTAGATACCTCTCTCATGTCATACAATGAGAATGATAATTGATATTTAATCTTGTCATCTAACTTGGGTGGTTTTGTAAGTATATAAACAACTTCAATGTTCGGTATCAAACATATGTCTGTGACCTTTCTCAGCACCTCATAAATTCCACTATCACTAGTGTTTCGGATTTAAATAGGAATGCAACAAATTACAGATATAACCATAAATAAAAAGATACAAGAGAAATAATACTTCCTTTCACTAATGTAACATAATGAAATATGCTTACAAACAAAAATGGAAATAAACTAGCTTAGGCGATGGTAGCTTATCTCTGAGGAGAGATGTGGCAGCTACATGCCTTTGAACTCTATCGCAATGAGGCTTGAAGGCCTATTTATTGTTGAGAAACAATGGAAAACCCTAAACATCCAAAACCATAACCCTAGGAGATGAAGCGCCAAACTATGGGCCCTGTTTTGGGTAAATTGGTACATTAACTTCTCAGGGTCACAACTTTGGCAAACGATCTCTGTTTGACATGCACAATACCTTGTTAGAAATATCTATCCAAGGACTACAACTTTGGGAAGAGAAACATCAGACCATGGACCCATGTTCCTCTCAGTTTTCCCAAAAAATGTTGCTTAGGGCCTCAAAACGGTTCCAAAAGTTCAGAACCCGAAAAACTACCAAAAATAGTAAATTGTGCTACAAATAAGGAAACTGAAAAATTGACAGAAAAATGGTGGGGGTGCAAGTGGAATTGACAGGTGGCCACCAATATCCACCTAGATCATTTCTTGCCCCTTAGGAAGCAATGGTCCCCATTGCATTGAGTTCCTCCATGAGATGAGAAAACTTCTGCTAAAATTGGTTCCTGGTGAGCCACTTGCCCTGGTGAAGGAGTTGGCCTGCTTTGACAACTTGATAAAGTTGGATCTTTTGCTGATGAGTGTACTTGATGTATGTGTCCATGATCCGATCAGCTACTACTTGTTCCATGCAATATGGATATAACTCTGTTGGTGTGAGTTGTTCTGCAATGTTGGATGTGTTTAGTAATGGCGGAAAGTATTGCTAAAGGCGGTACACATTGAACACTCAGTGTAGGCCAAGGAATGGGGGAATGCTGAGCTCAAATGCATTGTCTCCCATAGCCTTGGTAATGGTGTAAGGACCATATTAGAGTAATATGAGCTTTTGATGGGCTTTTGTAAGTCATTCTTTCTGTAGATGAAACCAAACTTTGTCACCCACTTGAAACTTGTGTGGTACCTGATGTTGATCATGTCACTGCTTTTACTTGGAATTTTCCAGAATGGAGCAGTGATATATCGGTCCATTGGGCAAAGGTGCTCTAGAAGTCAGATCAGATGAATGCTTGACTTGACACTTGAATGATATTCCTATGGGTGAGGAGAAGATGTCCTTGTCTTCTTTCATGGCCATTTCCACATGCTTCTAATGCATGGAGGAACCCTTACTAGGAGCCATGGATGTGGCTATGATCTTCCCCTTACTTTGAGGGTGAACTAGAAAAAAAAGTAAATTTCCTAATATGAGACATGATCTTACTGCCTTTCTTAGTAGAGATCAAAGAAGTGACAGTAGGTGGGGCTACCTCCGGTATCCTGGATAATGAATTACCCAAAGAAATAATAACAGCTCAAGGCCTTGAATCATACGCAACATATCACCTCCATAAGTATTGTTGGCCTAATAGTACATCACAAACATCAAGAGGTGCAACATCACACAATACCTCATATGTGAAGGGCTTGATGCTATAGGGAAGGCGACATTGCTGGTGGACTCAGAGATCTCCTCCTCGATGAAGCCATCCGATGTTGTATGGCTATGGGTGTGGTGCAGTCGGTAGGCCCAATTGCTTCATGACCTCAACTGAAATGAGGTTCTTTTGGCTCTCACTGTCAACAATGAATTGTAGCGGTGAACCCATCACCCACATCTGTGAGTGGAAAAGACACTGCCCCTCTTATGGATCTTCAGGCTCTTTCTTTTGGATCTTGGTGGTGGTAACAATGGTGTTGGGCACCACGTTAATGATCTGCTTCCCTTTATCATTCCTCATGCAAGGTTCTGACTCAGTGGGGCTCTTATGGAACTCACACCACTTTCCTATGTCCTTATTTGACTTCGTGGTGTTGTTCTTTTCTTGCAGTTTTGACGGGTTGTCTTGGGTCACCCCACCTTGTCTTTGTCCTTTGTTCTTTGGATTCGCAAATCCAAAGTCTCGCTTCTTTTGTTTAAACTTTTGCTTGATCTTGACATTGTATCGGTATGTCATGCCAAGCAAGGAGATGTTCAAGAACTCCATCTTGTCCTAGATGTATAAATGTAAGTAGCTACTGTATTTGAGTACCAAATGTAGCACAGAATCCTCGATACTCAACTTAAAGGTATGAAAAATATTTGTGAACTCTGGCACATCTTGGTCCCTTCCCATGGGAGGCCATTGGGTCTTTCTTTTCATCCGCCATCGGAGGCCATTAGGATTTGTGAGGCTGGTCTTGCAAAGGTTTGACTAGTTCAAGCCCTAACTCCTTATATCTTGACCTCGTTGGGGACATGCAAAGAAAAACAGAGAAAGAGAAGACTGATCTGATACCACTGATTCAGATTTAAACAGGAACCAACAAATTACAGACATAACCATAAATACAAATATACAATAGAAATAATACTTCATTTCATTAATGTAAAATACTGAAATATGCTTACAAACAGAAATGGAAATAAACTAGCTCAAGTGATGGTAACTTATCTTTGAGGAGAGATTTGGTTGCTACATGCCTTTGAACTCTCTTACAATTAGGCTCGAAGGCCTATTTATTGCTGAGAAACAATAGATAAATTGGTACATAAACTTTTGGGGGTCATAACTTTGGCATATGATCTGCGTTTGATGTGCACAATACCTCGTTACAAAGATCTATCTATGGAATACAACTTTGGGAAGAGCAAAACTAGTTGATTAACCCATGTTGCTTCTAGTTTTCCTAAAAAACGTTGTTTAGGGCCTCAAAACGGCTCCAAAAGTTCAGGACTCATAAAAATGCCAAAAATAGTAAATTGTCCTACAAATAAGGAAACTGGAAAAATGACAAAAACAATGGTGGGGGTCCAAATGGAATTGGTGGGTGGCCACCAATATTCACTTGGATCAGCTAGGGATATCAGCATATGGATATATATACACATCTTTGCCTCCTCTTTCGTTCACATACACCATACTTTCTGGAAACTACACTTCTTTTGATTTCTTCCAATATAAAATTGTCTTCTTATAATTTGAGGCACTTGATAGATTTGTAGTTATCAGCTGACGTTTGAATCATTCAACAATTTTTTTTGAGGATTCACCTTTAATTTTAGCAGTCTTTTGTCCAGTAAGATTCACATATATCTTTTTTGATGCCAAAAAAATACACATATATTTAAATCAATAAATTACAAAAAAAATTGCTTAAATTAACAAACAAAATGATAAATGATAAATAATTTTGTAAAACATAACCATTTAAAAAAAAGTTTTAAAAAAAATAAGAAATTTAAAAAATGTAGCCCCCTCCCACTCCACCTCAGCAGCCCCATCCCACCCAACCCTCGCGGCCCAACGGCCCACTGGGGGTTGGTGGGCTAATTGCGCCCAGCACCTCGCCCCACCTCGGCGTGTCGTTGGGCTATTGAGGTGGGACGGGGGGCTAGGCGCCAGCCCTGCTCCACACCCTAGTGACCCAACGACCCACCGGGGTGGTGGAATGATTCTCGTAATCAACCCGCTACCTCAACAGGCCATTAGGTCACCGATGTGGGACGTGGGGGTTAGTGCCTAGCCCCTCGCCACACCTCGGTAGCTGAACAGCCTATCAGGGTGGAGACTAATTCTCCCGGCGGGCTATTGGGCGATCGGGGTGGGGCGGGGGGCTGGGTGCCAACCCCCCCGACCCCTCCCCCACAGGCCCATTGTGTCGCCGACGAGCATGATTGGGCTCACCATGCCCAATGTGGATGTAGTGGGTAAATCTAGCTCATCTAAATTTTTAATTTCTAAAAAAAGTTAAATTTCATTAAATTGGATTTTAAAACTTGCATAGAGAAAAAGGGAAACTAACCTTTCAAATGTGATAATCTTCCATTGAATATGTTGTTGATAGAATGTAGTTGTTCCACAAATTCACTCCAAGTCTTTTACCGAACCTCAAAAAACCTTGATGTGATGTGAGGAATAGTGATGAAATTTATGTTATAGCAGAAATTACAAAATTATTTTACTGCACGGTTAATGTGGGACTAATTTGTTTTTACAAAAACTTTAACATGTAAATTTTGTTATGGCGATATAGGGAGCTATGATAAAACAAACATTATAGAATTGGCTTATTGCACAATGAATGTGGGATTAATTTATTTTTATAAAGACTTTAACATATAAATCTTGTTATGGCAATATAGTACATTATGATAAAACGAACATTACAGAATTGTTTGACTACACGGTGAATGTGGGATTAATTTGTTTTAGAAGATATAATAAGAATTATAAAAAACCTTCAATTGTATAGTAAATGTTATATAGTTTAAGTAAAAAATTAATTTAGGTAAAAGATTTAGTTTATAATTTTAATTTAAAGGTTTAGTTTGAAAAGTTTATTTCATAAGAAAATTTTAGTTAAAATTTTTCAATAAATTGTAGAAGAAAATTACGGAGGAAAATACATGAAACAAAATTTTTGGAGGGAAAAAATTCAACAAAAATTTTTGGAGGGAAACTTTGGAGGGAAATTTTCATTTTTTAAGCTATTATCATTAGGAGAGAGTGCATTTGTATCATTCAACCTCTTCTGTTTGAAAGGCATGGATTCTTCTGATAGTGAAGTTTTGCTTTTTGAAGCATCAACATCTTCGTCATGTAACAACCCTATTCATATTGATGAATATAACAAAAATTCTTCCACTATGAATAGAGAGTCAAATATTTCACCTAGTCATAATCCTAAGGACTATGAGAGAAGCATTGATGAAAGACACAATGAAGAATTTCAAATAAATAAAGAGTCATGGTTTCTACTTAGTCCTAATCCTATGTACTATGAGAGCAACAATGATGAAGAGGATGTTGAAGATATTCAAATAAATAAAGAGTCGTGGTTTCCACTTAGTCCTAATACTATGGACTATGAAAGCAACAATGATGAAGAGCATGATGAAGAATTTCAAATGAATAGAGTTTCACGGTGTCCACTTAGTCCTAATCCTATGGACTATGAGAGTAGCAATGATGAAGAATTTCAAATGAATAGAGTGTCACTGTGTCCACTTAGTCCTAATCTTATGGACTATGAGAGCAATAGTAATGAAGAACATGATGAAGAATTTCAAATGAATAGAGTGTCATAGTGTCCACTTAGTCCTAATCCTATGGACTATGAGAGCAGTAGTGATGAAGAACATGATGAGTCATTTCAAATGAATAGTGTCACCGTGTCCACTTAGTCCTAATCCTATGGACTATGACAGCAACAGTGATGAAGAGCATGATGAATATTTTCAAATAAATAAAGAGTTATAGTTTCCACTTAGTCCTAATCCCATGGACTATAAGAACAATAGTGATGAAGGTAAGGATGAATAATTTCCAATAAATCGAGAGTCACATTTTCCACCTAGTCCTAATCTTAAGGACTATGAGAGTAGTAGTGACGAAGGATAGGATGGAGCACTTAGTCCTAATTCTAAGGACTATGAGAGCAACAATGATGAAGGGCATGATGAATATTTTCAGTAAGTAAAGAGTCACATTTTCAACACAGTCCTAATCCTATGGACTATGAGAAAAGCACTCACAATGCACATGATGAAGACTATCGAAGAAACATCGAATCAAATTTTCCATTTAGTCCTAATTCTAAGGACTATGAGGGTAGCACTAAAGAAGTGCAAGATGAAGAATATCCTCCAAGTCAGTATTTCAGAAGAACAAATGATCATAGTGAGGATAACATTCCTTATAATGACGATGAAAATGCTTATACGAATGATGATCCAATGATGGAGATGTTCTAGTTATACAAGGGGTAGAGCAGAATGTTTGACGAGAAGAATTTCTATCAGCGCTCTCATTTCAGGTGAATGTTGTAAAAAATATTGCTTGAAACGTATGGATTTCAAGTTTGCATTGGAGAAAAGGAAGAGATATTTGTCAATGAAAAAAGCATGCAAAATTCATATTTAGTGGGGTGCATGCAATCTACATTATCAAGTTATGATTATCATATTGGGTCTTTATTTATCTGTAGAAAGGATTTCAAAATGTTTCATTCAATGGGTAATTTTCTTCTGTTAAGAATCCAAGAAAATTTGGAAAAGGATACCACATTTTATTCAAAAGTACGTCATAAACGACAGTTTGGGCCATTATCAAACACTGTAATGTCATGGATGAAATATTTCTTTTCAAAGCATGGAGAGTGTATGCCAAATAGAGAGACAATACATATTCTAGATAATTTCTCAAGGCGAGAAGTCTACAACTTATACAAAGAATATGCAGAAGGTGTTGAGGGACATGATCAATTTGTTACATATCAATATTTTGTGAATATATCAAAGAAAGAATTCAATAATGTATTCCTAAGAAGTCAAGGATGGGGAATTGCAGTACATGTGCTTCTCTTAAATAAAAAAGGGATAAATGTGAAGGGTTAGAAAGAGGTAAGCATTCATAAATTTAACTTTTAAATTTGTATAGTCATCAACTATGGAAACATATTTCTTAATGACTTTCTTTTATGTTGTGTAGATTCCATTGTCAAAGCTCTTCAAGAGCATCGCGAACAAAAATAAAGTGAAAGAAAAACTTTGTACAAGCATTGAAAGAAGTGTTATGATAATCCAAATGAATATTTGGGTTTGATAATTGATGGTCTGGTAACCTTCCTGAAGTTTTATATCTACAATTGGACAACACTTGTCGTGAAAACAAAAAGAAGATTTCTTTCGAATATCTAAACATTCTTATTGAATTGAGAATTTTTCAGAAGGTAAAGGTCAGTTTCCTTCTTCTTGGGCACACTCATGATGATATTGATCAGATGTTCAGTCGTTTTTAGACACATTGAGGAGGAAGGAAGTTGGGATCTGGACATCATTAATTAAATGTATTAAGAAATCATACATGCCAAAGCCTACTTTTGATGTGTTATAAGAAACTGTTGACATGTGAAGGTTTATTCCGGGATCACATGGTGAGGAGAAATGCATTAAACAACTTACTAACATTAGCTTCCAACATCAATTTTAAAATTGGAGGATGTTGACATACTTGTTTATGACTTCAATTTAACAAAGAGAGGATCTCTTCGCTTCAAGATAATAGAGATTATGAAGAGGTTGTTTCTAGAGGAACAATGTTGAGATGGGAGTTTGCTGAAACCACTCGTAGATCCAAGAGAATTTTGAAACTTGAAATGGTGGGCATGCATGTGGGCATTAATTTTTTGTTGAATAAAATTTCAATGTAGTGAGTGTTTTTCATTCATAATGCAATTTCTTCCTTTTCGTGGGAAACATGCTAGTGTTGGGCCTAATCATAAATCACAAAAGAAATAAGTAATTAAATTAGTATAAACACATAAAATCTAAAAAAGAAATATTAAATTTAATTTTATATAATAAAACTTACCTGAACACGAAAATAAATCCAAAACCCAATCTCCTTCATTTGAAAATTTAAACTATAAGATAGTTATCAATGCTCGCAGTTTTTTATAAATGTTAACTATCTCTCCTTTTTCTTCTTTATCCTCATATGCTAACTTTCTTACGACAACATCAGGAGCTAGTACTTGGCTATGACTCTTTCCATCTACTCGATTGAGAAGAATAGGCTTATAGCTATCATCTTTTGTCCAACATTCAACATGGATGAACTCACAATCACTTACAATTGGTTGATGTCGAGAAGGAATAAGATTTGACTTTTTCCTATAACATGACATAGTAAAAGTCTAAATAAATTGTAAATAATTTTTTTAACATTAATCAAACATACAATTTCAATGTCTTACCATGTAAGTTACATCTTTGAATTTGCTTTTCACTTGAAGCTTGTTAATAAAATTCCAAATTGTGTGTAATAATGAAATGTCACAAATCTCCAAACCGGTGATGTTGTGACTTCTTGAGAGCCCATAACCACTTTATTAAAAGGTTGATAAGTATAAGTTTCACTATAATATCCAATGTTTGGGAAATTCAAACCATGGGAAATGTATGCAATAACCAGGGCATATTCCCTTTTAGGTATGTGTTTTGCAATGTCTTCACTATCACCTTGTATTATTTGATATTGGATAGTGTCCAGCCCATTCCAAATGAAATGAGTAAGATTAGGATCAAGTTCAACATTCCTAAGATGTTGTTTTCTCAACCTTTCCAACTTAATTTTATCAATAAATATTTTGAAATTATTTGGTACTCCACCCGCATCCTTCTTGGACATGTTTAATGAAATAAACAAATATAAGTATAAGTAATAAAATGAAATAAAAATACATATGAATAAAATGAATGTAAAAATCAACATACATTTTTGAATGCAAGATAAAAATCTTAAAGTGTTGTTGTTGAACTTGATTTTGGGTAGTTGTGCACCACATCATCCCAACTCCCTCCATTCAACATTCACACAACATAGTATTGATTCGAATAGCTTGTCCTTCACTCCTTGCAATGTTCTCCAAGACGTGATAGTCATATCACTTGGAAGTTGCTTCATTTCAGAACCTGACATACTGTTGGTACATATTATGGGTCTAGACATTTTAACCTTCTAATAGTTTATGGAAATACTCTCCCACGTGTCAAAAATATCATCAACCAATTCCCATATCTCCCCAGTTCTAAATGCTAACTGGAAAATGTTATCCACGCCTCTGAATAATTTTGAATTTACTTTGCCACCTTTTGAATTGATTTGTTCCTCAATTTGATAACCTATTTCCATATAACATTCATTCCGAAAACTTGAACTGACTTTTGTCTTATCCCCGTCACATTTTTCTACAAAAACATAGCTACTAATCAAATGGGAACTACTACCTCAAAATGGGCCCAAGCCCAAAAATCCCAAAAAATTGAAAAAACAACCCAAAAAAAAGTGTTGATTCTGCATCACCATTTTTTTCAGAGCAAATTTTCAATATTTTTTAAAAATAACAATGAAAAACAATAAAATCCATTTTGTTTGGTGCAAAAAACACCTTGAAATTGAAAAGTGTCGATGCCAAACTAACGTCTATTTTCAGGATACATCTTCAAAAAAATTTAATAATGACGTTAAGAACAAAATATCATGACTTTGAAACACTTTAAATTTACAACAATTTTCAAGCATGACATTAACAATTAAATATTACATCTTTGGAAAGCCTTAAAAGTCCAACGATTTTTAAGCATGACATTAAATTTAAAATATCACTTGTTTGAAAAACCTTAAAATTCCAACAATTTTCAAGCATGGTGCTAAGAAAAAATATTTATAATTCTTTTCAACTATATCATTAAAGATAAAATATCATGACTTAGGAAAACATTAAAATCTTGACAATTTTTCAACCATGGAATTGAAACTGAAGACTATTACTACAAAACAACTTAAGTTTTCAAAATATTTCAAGCATGACATCATGGGAAAAATTTATGACTAAAAAAATATTAAAAATGAACACTTGAATGAATGAGTTATTATACCAAGAGTAGTTTTTTTAAATGTTAAATGTATAGCGATTTTAAAATCTTTGCCTAAGACAACTTGATACACTGCAAAAAAAATTAAAATCAACTATCAAATTGACATGCAGTGTAATTGATCTCAATCCATTGTACTGAAAGCTTAAAGACCAACTATGAGATTAACACATTGTCGGATAGACTTGATTCATTATAACGAAAAATTTAGAAGCAACTATCGAATATATAAAATGTAAAAACAATTAGTGACCAAATATAAATTAAATATCTTAAAATATATAGAAAGAAAAAAAAAATTAAACCATAAAAATTGTAAAAAAAAATATTCAAAAATTAACTTCTTAAAACTGAAAAAAATTAATAAAAATTAATTAAATAAAAAAAGGATAATTAAAAATATAAAAAAAGCACAAAAATTTAAAAGGTTATATTACTACGTAAAGAAAAAAAAAAAAAACGTTTTTTTAACTTAAAAATTAAAAATAAAAAATAAAAACATCATTTAAAAAAAAATGTTAATATTACGAAAAAGTAAGATTAAATAGAAGAAAATTAATATATATATATATATATATATATATAACAAATTAAATTAAAAAAAATAAAAAAACAATTGAATTTTTTTTAGATTTTTGTTTTTAGTTTTAATTTGTTTAATATATATATATATTATATATATATATTATATATATATATATATATATATTTGAAACATTTTCATTTTTTTGTTAATTTTATTCGATATTTTTATTTTTACGATTAATTTTGGTGTTTTGTTAACATTTTTATAGGTTTTTTGTTTTACATATATATATATATATATATATATATATATTATATATATATATATATTTAATATATATATATATATTATTATTTTTTTGTGTCATGTTTTTTTTTTTTTTTATTTTATTTTTTTTTTTATTACTAACATGAAAGTCACCAACATTTAAAAAAATGTATCCACACTTAAGTCATTAGAAAATTTAAAGTATGAAAACTAAGCGCTTTAAAAAAAAGGGTTGATGGTCATCAACACTTTTCAAAATCATGATAGAAATCACTGACAAAAAAAAACTATTCACACTTGAGACATAAAAAAATGTAAAGTGTCAAAAGTAAGCCTTCTAAAAACATGTGTTATGCTGCATCAACACATTTCAAAATTAGCATGAAAATAACTAACATTTAAAAAAATTGTTCATACTTGATACATAAAAATATGCTCAAAAAAATAAGGTGTATTCTGGATCACCATTTTTCAAAATCGAGTGATTTTTGCTACCTCAAAAAAATAGGTACTAGGTCATTTTCTCATTTGATCGTAACTATGTTCAAATTCATCATGCATAAATTTGACCCTTTGGATGAAAGTCATAAACATTCTATACTTGTTATCTACATTATGATGCATTGCCAATCAATTTTCCTATGTTCTTGATAAGCCAACATAAATGATGCATTTCAGTGTTTCAAAAAGAGAGTTATTGGGATATTCCTTGATCAATTGTCTTTTGATATTTGTTGAATGGTTCCCTCCAATTACATAATATTTGTATTCAAAACATCGTGTCCTGTTAAATGGCTCTTTGTTGGGAACATGATTTGGATAAACAAGAAACACATAATCCACCACATGTGCATTCAGATTGTACCTGAACAATGTTTTCAAATTATGGACATGTAGGTGATGTGCCTTTCTAATTTGATATTGAGATTGTCCTTCATATGGCTTATATAATTAGCTGACATTAAGCTAAAATGTTTTTCCACCAATAATTAATTCATTATTCATCAAGTGATCTCGAATGATATTTTGTTTTGTTTTAATAATGTCACCCTCTAAATCAATACCTGGTATTATGATTTCTTAGCTTCCTTTAGAAATTTCACTTTGATGTTCATTGTTGCCCATGATTTTAACAGATTGACCAACTTTTGACTTCTTTTTCTTACTAGTTAACATACCTTCTATATAAACAATCTCTTCATCATCAACTAGAAGAGAGACATTCATGGCCATTTTTATTTCTGGCGTTTTATTTCTTTTCTCCTTTTGAACAATAGTTCTAATCTCCTCCTCACTAATGATAACATAATTTTTAGCTTCAATTTTGACATCTACAAAAACAAGTGATTCTTTGATGATCCCCAATATGTACCATTGCAGTGTCATGGATTATTGCTTTTTACTTCCTTCTCCTTTCCTCTTTTGTCTTTATATGGAAACTGTTGATCACATTCATAATATTTGGCTCTAGAAAATAAATACCCTCGAACATCATTGAAAGACTCTCAGCAAAATCCTATGAAAAAAAAATACAATATGTCAATGATCAATCATTTATAATAATAATAGTGATCCTTAGAATACTGCATAACACATAAGCATAAATAAACATACTTACAATGTTATTTGAAATGTTGGATGTGATTTCATCACACAACGACGTAGATTCTTCATACATGTCATACTTGACCTTTAAGAGATGATATCTAACATTTTCATGTGTCTTGGGAAATTTTGCAAGAACATAGATAGTGTCTACATTCGGCACCAAACATATGTCTTGTAGTCTACCCATCACCTCATATGGTCCACCAAGGTTAATCATACCACAATATAGAGAGATATGTGTACAATCATCTCTTTCAATATCTTTAACATGCAATCTAAAATTTGTTTTATTTATTTCTCATTAATTTCTCCATTTAAGAATAATATTGAATGTACTTGACGAGCCAGTTGCTTGACTTTTACGATGTTTTTCAATTCGGGTATGTTCAATAGTATTCATAGAGTGTCCAATTGAAACTTTAGATGATGGAATTTGTTTATCCTTGGTTTTCGAGAAACATTCAGACCTTCTTTGATGGCATCTTTAGGGAAAATATAATGATATCTATATATATATATATATATATATATTTAAAAAAAAAAAATTATTTTAAATGTTATAAATTATAAAAATAATATAAATTAATGTTAACTTTTTAAACAATATAAATTAAAGGAATTATAAATATATTATAATATATATATATTTAACCGGGAACTAAAATAATCTTAATTATTAAAAGCTAAAAAAAAAAAATTTAAAGTTTTTAACAGATATGTATATATATATATATATATATATATTATATATATTTATAAGTATATATATATATTATATATATAATGAAAAAAAAAATATTTCCAAAAAAAAAAACATAATTTAGAATTATTTTTAAACTTGAAAAAATCAAATAACAAGAATTAGAAATTAAGAAAAAAACATTTTTTTAAACATTAAAAAGTAAAACATTAAGGAAATTTTGAGGTCTAAAATGGGCCTCCTAAGAAAAGTGTACAACCAAAATAATGTTTATAAGAACCAATAGGATTCAATATGATGATGTCAACCATGGAGATGATTCACCACTTCTGAAGTAAAAAAACAAAAATGATAAAAAATGATAAAATAATAAAACTACTTTTTCAACTCATATTTTCAACTTATCTCTGTAAGGTTTTACTCAAATTTCGAGTGGGAATAATCGTTGGATGCAAAAATTAATTCCTCATCCAAGGAGTACCCATGTTTCATACTTTTGATGGACCCTACTACATGAAAAATGAGAAATACATGGAAAAAATGTGATTGCAATCCAAGCTGGTTTTTAGACTAAAGCAGATTTTATGGTCTTTATCTATATAACCACTTCTCATACTCCAAATCTACTTTCCTGAATCTCTTACACAATGAAAGATGGAATGAAGAGGTATTTAGGAGGAATTTAGCTATCATGCATGGATTAAGGAGGCATAAAGATGCTTTCTACTTAAATTATTATGCCTATCCACTTAAATTCAAGCAATTAAACCCATAAGTTGTGGTTATGTTACCATAAATAAATTTCACTCTTAGTAGAGATTTTAAATTTATAAATGCCCCTTTTCTTCTTAGTAATGATTTTGACAATGAGGTTTTTCTTGTTTTAATGATTTTCCCTTGAATTTTTAGTTTCAAAATGAAATTCATAGGCCATGAGTTTTTCGATGGCACATTTTGAAGCATTTTTACTTTTAATTTCTCGAATTGAATGATGACACATGATATAGAAATTGTAAAACTTACCTAACAGAGTGGCGAGCTAAGAGAATGAGACTGCTCCCACATGGATGGGAAAGTGGCATATAGTATATGGATTTGAGTAGTACAGAAGGTAGTTGTAAACGGACTGGTTTTGTAACAATGCAAGGAACATTGTAGGTTGGCTTTTCGCTAGAGTAGTGCCCTAGTGTCAATGCAATAAAATCAAAATCATGACATGGTTGAGAGAAAAACGTATTAAATGTTAATGTGGACGAAATTCAATTATAAGATGGCTTCCCCTTAGGTTATATAGTAAAATAAATTATACTTTTCTGCATGATTTTTAGATAGTCATTTTCAAATAAATTATTAATTTTAGGAATCTTTTAGAATTGAATAGAAAGAAGTGAGTTGCCACATCATTTTGTCAATTAATGTAGTAGCATATGGACTTAGTCAGAAAGGTGATTGTATGTTCACATGTTGTGGCTAACATGAGATGAATCTCATTGACTTGAGTGGTCAAATCAATTCTTAGCAAAGAGGGTTGGATCTCTCAAATTTATCTTTACTTAATTATTGTAATAATTAGAACATTGTATTATTTTTAGAGGCATATTATTATAAAAATTTAAGAGGCATATTACTATAAAAATTTATCTAATAATGAAATTTACAATCAACATAAACCATGGATTATATAAAGATTATGTTCTTTGTGTTTACAATGTTTAACAACTTGAAACGATGATAGAAATGAATAAAAATATTCTATTTTTAATCCAATGGAATATGCCTCTTTAAATTTTTGCGCTTCTCCAATCTCGTATAGAAAGTCAATGTTTAATTTTGTTTAACGGGTCAGCATGGAAGAGAAGGAAACAACTGTTGAAAGTTGGTCAGGTCAGTACAAAACTTTCCCTGCTTCTGCTTTTGCTTCTTAACTCGATACAAATCTCACTATTTGCATTTCGCTAAAGGAAGAAATAATAAGTTCATCTATTAAATCATCATGAGAAAAATGAGAGATACCTCCATTATCCAACTTAGACTGTGTAGTTAGTTAAGTTGTGAAATTTGAGGAGTAGTATTTAGGGGAAAGCCATTTTGAGTAAATTATTATTAAGCCCAGTGAAATTATTATTATTATTATTATTATCATTATTATTAAATTGAATATTATTATTAATAGAACCACTTCCACTATTATTGAAACCAATAGAAACTAAAGAAGAATTGACAGACAACAAACTTGAGGGAATATGACCCGGTGAATACAAGAGTGTTCTAGCTTCACCTTCGATGGCAGAAGGGTGAGAAACACCATCAACCCAATATCGGGGAGTAGATATTTTATTAGAATTAACTTTTCTTTTGGAAGGACCATGAAAGCAACTAGACTCATTAGGCTACAAGATGAATTTCTCTGAGAGCTTACTGAGCTTCTTGGACTGATTACTTTCTATATTTCTTCGAGACAAGAAGATTACAGAGCCAAGCATCCCTCAATCCTTGACCAAAGGGGAGTAAAGATCTAAATTGAAAATTCCAAATGGAGAGACAACAAATAATGAGAAATGAAATCCAAAAGCATTCTCACCCCGCCAATCTCCAAATGAACCAATGGCATGCTAGCATTAAGAAGAGTATGAAAAGTGCTTAATCTTAGCATACAGAGTAACAAAGGAAGAGTCTCTACATTGTTTTAGAAAAGCCAGATTTGTCTTCAACTTGGAAACCCTTACATGAGACCATTCAAAGTGATGAACTTTAATACCAGTGGCCCTTTCGTATAGGGTAGTAATTTCGGTAGAAATCACATGAGAGAATTTTTTGGCCGATGCATTTTGAACCAACAAGTGTGGTTCATCATCAGGACCAGATGAAGAGGCAGACCATGTCAAAGGCTTAAATAAAGAGCAATGTAGAGACATAATTTCAAGTAACAGCTATATTTGAAAAATAATATTTAAATCAATTTATTAAAACCAAATATTACTAGTTTTTGAAAAATAATATTTAAACTGTGATATTAGTTTATTAATTTATTAAAAACAAATATTAATGAGTAACCACTATATTAAACAACTAGTTTTTGAGAAATAATATTTAAAAGAAATAAATAAATAATCAAAGTCAAACTTTAAAGGAGGGGAGTCAAAAGTATAAAAATGAGTGAAGACTGATAATCAATTACAAGATCGTTTTGATAAGGTAAAATAAAATAAAATAAATTAAAAATAATTAATGGAAAAATAAATAAAATAAAACAAAAATATACACATGTCAAAATAAATAAATAAATAAAAACACACACACAAACACACACACACATATCCAAAGAAAAAATAATCATCAAATAAAATAGGGTCAACAATAAAATATTGGGCTCACGCCCATTAAATAAATAACAAAAATACCAAAAGGAGTTAAGAATGAATAGGATGATAAAATACATAAAAAACACGAAGCATAAAGAAAATAAACTCTAATGAAGAACAAATCAACAACAAATACTATAAAAAGGATGCCAATACCTACATAGATAAACAAACAAACAAAATAAATCCCAAAAAGAAGCCTAAAAAACTAGGAGGACAAGACAGGGACCCAACTTCTACTAATATTCCAGCCATCATCTCTATTCAAATTATTGGGTATCTTCTCAATTTCTAGGGCCTCCCTCAATTTACAATGATGAAAATGACTAGCCTTAGCAACGACTTAGGCCTCCTCAATGCAGATGTGATGCTTAGATTTATTTGGATGCTCTGCTAAAGCAAAAGGGTGGGTCCTATCATGCTTGATGTCAGCAACATGCTCATGAATCCTTTGATTAATCGAGCAACTAGTCTCACCAATGTAGGGAGTCCCACAAAAGCATGGGGTCCACTGGGTCTTTTACAGATTTAAGGGAGCTCTGAATGGTATTTAAAGGCCAAAATGCTGAAGCCACCTTATTCTTCCTTAGGTTCCTTGCAATATTGTCAAGGGTACCTTGGATAAGAGGAAGATGAACACCAGAAATCGATCCTTGGAATCTTTCTTAGCATTAGGACCTTTTTTAGCTTTGAGGAAATCCTTAGTACATTGGTGTCTACTATACCCATTATTAAAGAAAACACTTCGGAGATGAGCTTTCTCTTCCTTGTGATGGTTCTCATCAGAAACTCTTAAAGCTCTAGTCGTTAAGGTGTTGAGAACACCAAGCTTTTGAGCTAGGAAATGATGAGAATTAGCATGAAGATATTGTTCCAAAAAATTCTCTCATGTGATTTCTACCAAAAGACTTTGTTTTGAAGGAATGCATTAAACGAAAATTATGTGGATATTTTCAATAGGAAGTAGGGTGAATTTTTTCAAGACCAAATTTTAGTAATATCTTTTCAAGTAAATTTTGGATGAAAATTTTGGAGGGAAATATTTTAAACAAAGTCTTTGGAGGGAAAATTTTAGGCAAAATTTTTTGGGGGGGAATTTTGGAGCGAAAATTTTCTCCAAAATGTTTTGGCGGGAAACTTTAGAGGGAAATTTTCAAACTCTAAGCTATATATTATCGTTGGGAGAGCACCACTGATGAAGGGCGGGATGATGAATTTCTATTAAATAGAGAGTCAAGTTTTCACTTAGTCCTAATGCTAAAGATTATGAGAGCACCACTGATGATGGGGGGGATGAAGGATTTCCAGATTCAAAATTTCCACATAGTCCTAATCCCGGGGATTGCAAGAGCACCTATGAGGAAGGGGAGGGGGAGGATGACTAATTTCTAGTAAATAGAGATTCAAAGTTTCCACTTAGTCCTAATCCTAAGGATTATGAGAGCACCACTAACAAAGGGGAGGATGAAGAATTTCCATTAAATAGAAATTCAAAGCTTCCACCTAGTACTAATCCCAAGGATTATGAGACCACCACTGATGAAGGGGAGGATGAAGAATTTCCTACAAATGATAGTTTGGATATGAATAGAGAGTTGTATTTTCCACTTAGTCCTAATCCTAAAGATTATGCGAGCACTAATTATGGAGGGGAGGATGAAGAGTTTCTTGCAAATGATAAATTTAGAGGCACGGATGTGTATAATGCATTTTATCTAAGTGAGTGTTTCGAAGGCACTCATGGTGATGATGAATTGAATCCTCCAAGGGAGCAAAGGAATAGATATTTATTAATGAAAAAATACGTGCAAATATGAAAATATGAAAATATATTTATTAATTGGTTTCTTTTATTTTGTATGTAGATTCCATTGTCAAAGCACTTCAAGAGAATCACAATCAACAAACAAGTGAAATACAAAAATTGTATAAGCATTGAAAAAGTGTTATGATAATCCAAATAAATATTTGTGTTTGATAATTGATGGTATGGACCAAAAGAAAACACTTCTGCCACATTTTTTTCGGACACCAAAAAATTCACAAGAGGAAAATTTTATTCAGTTCCACTTGGTTGGTTATATGGTCTTTAATGGGAAGATGTTGCCAAGGGTTTACTTCACAGCTCCAAATATTCATAATGATACAAAGCTGACCATAACTATAATCCATGATGTGGTTTCTCACTGGTCTGATATTCCTCCTAAATTTTTGTATCTGCAATTAGACAATACAAGTTGTGAAAACAAAAATCAAGTTCTTGTTGGATAAAACGTGCTTGTTGAATTGAGAATTTTTAAAAAGGTAAAGGTTGGTTTCCTTCTTGTTGGGCACACTCATGACCATATTGATCAGATGTTTAGCTTTTTTCTAGTAACATTGAGGAGGAATGACGTCGGGAGCCCACCATCATTAATTGAATGTATCAAGAAATCGTACATTTCAAAGCCAATTTTTCATCGAGGAAACTATTGACATGTGAAGGTTTATTATGGGATCACATGGTGAGGAGAAATGAATTAAACAACTTAATGACATTAGCTTCCAACTACAATTTCGTATCAAAAGAATCGATGGAAAAATTTTTGTATGGGGCAAGAAGTATTCAATTGTTACAGAATGGGGGCCATCATCAGGTTTAGTATTTTTGAAGCTCATTCTAGATCATCCAATATTTTCATCAAATATATTAGTATTACAATCATTTGCTGAAATCCATAATGCATGAAGACATAAGAAATGGATAAATTATTTTGAATGCTTCGAAGAAATAAAAAAAAAATGTATTAGAGATACATATGAGTACTTTGACGTTGCTGATTTAGTTTGGTGGGGGTCTTTTTTCAATAATCAAAGTGATATCATTTCAAGATCAAGAAATGAAGATACACTTTTGAAGACTCCATTTATTTTTCCGCAAAATATTCCAAATGAACAAGACGAAAGACAAAGTATTGAACAACGACAATATCAAGGCATTATGAGTTCTCCACAATTAGAGGAAAGCGAAATATATATTGGTTTTAGAAGATCATGTGAATAACGTGAAGCCATGGAAGACCCCTACAATGTTATGTGTAGGATGTTAAGGAGGGTTGCATGATAGCAGTATTAGCAGATGGAGATCCACGTGGCTATCCATTATGGTTTTCCAAGGTTATAAAGGTCATCAAATAAAATGAAGATATTATAGTTGTTGAAGTAGATTAGTATGCCACAAATACCCACCCATTCAATGATGTGTACAAGCTATATATGGTAGTTGATAAACAAATTGGAAGAAAGAGAAAAGGAAAGGGTACAATTATAAATCATCACTACAAATACCTCTTAAAATTAGAGGATGTTGACATACTTGTCTATGGCTTCAATTTAAAAAACAGGAACTCTTCGCTTCGGGATCATAGAGATTTTGAAGAAGTTTCTACCAAAAGAAACAGTGTTGAGATGGGAGTCTACTAAACCTAGTCATAGATCTAGAAGGATTTTGAAACCTAAAATGGTAGGCATGTGGTTGACTTAGATGAGGCTCTAGTTGATGAAAGAGAAGAATAAGCTTTCATGTTCATCTGCATCCAGTATTTCATCTAAAGATGTAGATTCTGATGGTGTGCCAAAACGTACGGGTGATTTTAAATAAATGACTAAGACATTTTATGTTAATAATGTTTGCATGGTAACTTGAAATAAATATTTTAACTTCCATATTATCTTACATGAAGTTGTGAGACATTTCTATGTTTGTCAGATTATATGTTTTAATTATGAATTATTTATCTCTTTAGAATATCCACAATGCAATGTGAATGCAATAATGAATTACGAAAATAATGTATGTTATATTCAATCTACCAACGTTGATATTTTGATTAAAATTAAAGAAATATTAGAAATTAATGTTGACTTTTTAAATTATGTAGTGATATTGCCATGATATTATTTTTTGTAATAGTATAAATTGTCTTAGGCTAAGATTTGAAAAGAGCTATAATTTTAACCTTTAAAATAAAAATTACTCGTGGAATAATGAATCCTTCATTTACTTGTTCATTTTTTAAAATTGTTTTAGTCATATAATTTGTCCATAATTTCATGGTTGAAAGATGTTAAGAACTTCATGTTTTTAATTCCATGGTTGAAAATTTGCCAAAATTTTATTGTTTTTATGAGCTATGATATTTTATTTTTAATGTTATTATTGAAACCAAATGCAATTTTAGGGTTTTTTAGAGTCAAGACATTTTATCTTTAACAACATGGATGGAAATTGTTGCAATTATAAGGCTTTGAGACATGATATTTTATCATTAATACCATGTCTGAGAATTGTTGGAATTTTATGGCTTTTCAAAGTCATAATATTTCATCCTTTTTTTGGTTGTAGCATCAATACGTATTGTTTTGAGGGTGTTTATTTCATCCATTTTGTAAAAAAAAAATCGTTGTTACTTCCATTTGAAATAAATTTTGAAAATTTACCCAAAAAACATTGTTCTCGCATACACAATTTTCATTTTGGTTTTGTTTTTTCATGTTTTTTTTGGGTTTTGGCCTAGAGTTCTCATTTTGTGGAAATATTTCTCATTTGATCGGTAACTATGTTTTTAATGCCTTCAAATAATTATGTGCCAAGAAGGGTATTAAAAAGGAGTTGAACCACCTCATAACCCATAGATAAATGCGATGGAAAAGAGGAAAAATAAAAGCATTGAAGGGGCTGCAAGAGAAATGTTGCATGACCAAGGAATACCACCATAACTATAAGAAGAAGCATGAAATACGTTTTTTTATTTGCAAAATAAGAGCCCTCACAAAATTCTTAGAATGATCACACCTGAAGAGGCTTTCTTTAGCAGGATATATTGTCTATTGTCATGTCTCTAAGGATATCATAAAGCAGTTGGAGACCACTACAGAGAAGGGGATATTTGAAGTCTACACAAAGACACCTCATATTTACTGGTTGTACATGCCCTCAATCAAGATGATTGTTATGAGGGATGTGAGATTTTATGAGGAGAATGCCATGTGAATCTCTATACAGTGAGAGTTGATCATTCCACCAGAGGAGAAGCTTCTACCTCCAAAGGAGGAGCCTCAATCAAATACACAAGATATTGTGGAGCAACCATATGTGGATGAGCAGAGAGCGGGTTGAGTGGAGTCACCCACCTACACAAAGCCTTCCAGAGAAGGGAGGAAGGGAACTAGGGAGGAAAAGAGGTTGGTGTAGTAAGATCAAGAGCAGGTTGGAGATCCTAGCTCCTTGCGCATGTAGAAAAGATCACTAGACAAATATATTGGATATATGGAACTCATGTCAGATTTGATTAATTATGAGCTATCTTCTTTTGAAGAGGTTGTTTCCCAACAAGTGTGGGTAGATGTCATGGTGAAGTATGACTACATTTTGGAGAATGATGCTTGGGAGGTTGTTCCTAGACATGAGGGAAACTATGTTATTGGATACATGTGTGTGTATAAGGTGAAACATGTAGCTGATGGTAGTAATGAGAATTATAAGTCCAAATTTGTGGCCAAAGGTTTCTAATAGGTGGAGGGGATTAATTATGAGGAGGCATTTTCCCCTATGGCAAGATACTCATTTATCAGGACCATACTCTGACTGACAACATAGTTTGGGTGGAGGATCCACCAAATGGGTGTTAAAACTTCCTTCCTCAATGGAGTTGTTTAGGAAGAAACTTACATAGATAAAACTCAGGGGTTTGGGACATTTTACAGGGAGACACATGTGTGTAGACTCATAAGAGCCCATTATGGTATCTAGTAGGCACCTCGCGCTTGGTACACTCGCATAGATTCTTACCTTAGTAGAATGGGCTTCACTAAGTGTGAAGCAGATGCCTATGTCTAATAAATTTTCGTAAATGACATTCTTCTCATCTTAGTTCTATTTGTAGACGATTTAATACTTACATGAGATGAGAGGTTGATAGGTACAATTACATACGATCACCTAAGGGAGAGGGATGTAGACATCTTGACAAACGATTTTTCAAGAGGAAAGTTTGAATTTCACAAGAGAAGTATTGGGGTGGTTCTAAACCCATTTCTTTCTGAGAGGGAGTGTTAAATTGTAGCAAGAAAATGAGTCATTTCAACCGTGCCTTAGTCAAATGGAGAAATTTGAATTTCCACATGAGTAGGATGACTTGAGTTGCAGTTAGCAAGAGTGACATGGCCGGGTGACTTAGTTAAGCCAGTCGATTTGAGTTTGTGTGCAAAAATTAGAGTTGTGTATGAGTTGATTGATAAGATCTAGGAATCTAGTAGATTTATAGTTAGTGAAAATTAGTTATATGAGCTTTAATAACAAATAGAGTCAATTTGAGTTTAGTTAGTAGTTGTAATTGTTTTTAACTCACTGATCTCTCAGTTAACTAGTCAATGTACTAAAAATAGCTCTAGTCATGCATGCAATTTGAATTGCCCATTATGGTATCTAGTAGGCACCTCGCGCTTGGTACACTCGCATAGATTCTTACCTTAGTAGAATGGGCTTCACTAAGTGTGAAGCAGATGCCTATGTCTAATAAATTTTCGTAAATGACATTCTTCTCATCTTAGTTCTATTTGTAGACGATTTGATACTTACATGAGATGAGAGGTTGATAGGTACAATTACGTACGATCACCTAAAAAATTGTGTGCATAAGAGGATTATTATGTTACAATACATTCCTATAAGGGAGAGGGATGTAGACATCTTGACAAACGATTTTTCAAGAGGAAAGTTTGAATTTCACAAGAGAAGTATTGGGGTGGTTCTAAACCCATTTCTTTCTGAGAGGGCGTGTTAAATTGTAGAAAGAAAATGAGTCATTTTCTTGCTACAATTTAGTGGAGGAAAAAATGGCATGAATGTAATTATTATTCTATACAAGTGAGTGTACAAAGTTTGCATGTAGAAGGTGAGCTAATTTCCTCAAGAATTGCTTAAGGAAATAGTAGCTTCCTATTCTTTAGGAGAAGGAATTGTGGAAGGAAATTGGAGGAACTTTGAGGCCTATTTCCATATGTGTGTGGACATTTTTCCATAGTATCAACTACAAAGAACAGGTAATATGTGATCTTCATAGGTGATTTTCCTACAATTGTTGGATCTATTTCATAAAGAAGAAACATGAGGTTTATTCAAAGTTTATTCAATTTAAAGCCTTGGCTGAAAATGAGATTGGAAAGAAAATTAAATTCCTAAGTGATAATTGAGGAGAGTATGTCTAATGCATTCAAATAATTATGTGTCAAGGAGAGTATTAGAAGGGATTTGAGTGCACTCACAACCCATAACAAAATGGGGTGGCAGAGAGGAAAAATAGAGGCATTGCAGGGGCTATAAGAGAAATGTTGCATGACCAAGGACTGTCATTATACTTGTGGGAAGAAGCATGCAATACAATTGTTTATTCGTAAAATAGGAGATCTCAAAAAAATCTTGGAATGATCACACCTAAGAGACTTTCTGCGAAAGGAAGCCATATGTCTCCCATTTCCACATTTTTGGATAATAGGTCTATTGTCATGTCTCCAAGATAGTAGGAAGAAGTTTTGAGCCCACTAGAGATAGGGGTTCTCCATAGGCTACACAAAGACACCTCATATTTACCGGGTGTACATTCCCTCGCTCTGGATGACTTCTATGAGGGATGGGAAATCTGAGGAGGAGAAGACCATGATAAGCTCTCTAGAGTGAGAGTTAAGCATTCCACCAAAGGAGGAGCTTCTAGATCTAAAGGAGCAGCCTCAATCAGATCAACAAGATGTCATGGAGTAGCCACATGTGGAGGAGAGGAGAGTAGGTTGAGTTGAGGGACCCACTCACATAGAGCCTTCTAGAGAAGGGAGGAAGAGGTCCAGCGAGGAAGACATGTTGGTGCAAGAAGCTCAGGAACATGTTGGAGCCCCTAGCTCCTTACTCAGACAAAGAAGGTCACCATACATATATATCGAATATATGGAACTCATGTAACAGTTGATTGATTTTGAGCCATCTTCTTTTGAACAGGTTGTTTCCTAGTAGGTGTGGGTAGATGCTATAGTGGAGTAGTATGACTCCATCATGAAAAATGATTCTTGGGAGGTTGTTCCTAGACATGAGGGAAAATATGTTATTGGCTCCAAGTGGGTGTATAATGTAAAACATGCAACCAATAGCAATATTGAGAATCACAAGGCCAAATATATAGCCAAAGTCTTCTCACCCGTGGAGGGGATTGATAAAAAAATCAAATTATAGTTATACATTTAATAAACAAACCAACAACATTATAGAAATGAATTTAGAAAGAAAAAAATATTGATTGCTTCAATTCTTCTAATTGAATGTTGTTTGATTCTAACATTGTAGTATCAGAAATACCCAAGAGTGGAAATGAATCATATAAACGCCCCATTATCTTTAGAATAATGAATAAGACATTAATATAAAATGCAAGGAGATTTCACAATGAGTTGAGTTAAGACATAAATTGTAAGAAAAAGAAGAAAATGCATACTGCATGTTACATTGTAAATTGTTTTTTATAATAAATCCATTTCCAAAAATACATCACATTATTAATAAGAAAAAAATAAATTATAAAAACAAACAAACCACCCAATTATATATTTGATTTACAAAGCAACAACATTATACAGATGAATTTAGAAAGAAAAAATAAATAAAAGACTACTAGTGATCACAGCTCTAATGTCCATATTTCTGGAACTCCCACTCGCTATTATCTGCAACAGTATATACATAGTAAAGTGTAAAATAAAAGTTCAAATGAATCTCCAAAGTAGACTTCCTCTCTCATTGTCCAACCAAAGATAAAGTGAACAGAAAAAAAACAACTAACCATTTCCTTAAAAAGATTCATGTTTCCATTTCAAAATAATTTCACTCTACTAAAATGGAGCCCTAAAGATTGATAGCACCAGAAGGAAGTTTAGAATACATACCTAATGGGCAGACTTGTCTTGTCTTAAGCCACCGACTTATGCAGTGAAAATGAAAGGCATGATTGCAGGTTCCTGTTTCAAATGTCAAATAAAAACATATAAAATTTTGATAACCTAGAGCTTAAGGGAATAATAATAATAATAACACATATTTTTAACATACCCCAGGCAACTGTGCATTCTTCAGTGGTCTCAGTTCCCTGATTTGCCTGACACTCTATACCTATATATACCAAAACAAAGATAACAATATTATTTTCAAATTTCATATAATTTAGTGAAACTGATTCAAAAATCTCCCACAAAATCTTCTCAATTTTCTACCATTAAATTATATATATAAATAGCACATACAGAGCTCCATAATGTGGTTTCTGCAAATTGCACAATTATCGACCTGGATGTCTGCATGCAGAAATGATTCGATTGAAATTGTGTTAGAATAAAATAGTAAATCTTTCAAGTTAAATTGGAAATTTTTAGTAAAAAGGATTCTTGTTTGAGAGACAGTGTGAAGACTGGTGTAAAACGACTCTGTTTTAAATAAATAAATAAATGCAACAAGTAAGGTTGGAAGCAGATGATGATACCCCATGCCCAGAGTGCAACAGTATTCCATTTCTTAATTTCGAATCTCTTATTCTTGGTGGAATTAGTGCATGGTACCACAGCTTGACTGGAGCGCTCTTCCTCTCCCTCTCCTGTAGACTCTTGGATCATCCTCTCTGCGTCTCTTGATGCCATCACGCCCTGCCCTGCCCTACGAGATCGAGATTGCACAGTTTCTGCCTTACCAGATTGCCCTAAGAGATCGAGATTGCACAGTTGCTGCCCTACCAGATCGAGATTCCACAGTTTCTGCCCTACCAGATTGCGCTACGAGATCGAGATTGCACAGTTTTATGTTGAAACGAACGATCAAAATACGCCCTACACACTTTCGGGTGGTTTAAACAATTTCAGATCATGTATCAATAAAACTCCCTACGAGGTTGTGCTTGGTATCGATAAAACTCAATACGACCTATTTATACGTGCCGTTTGGTGGTTCAAGTTTTTATTACGAATGAGCCGACCATAAAAGAAAATATGACTTTCTTTCCACTAAATCAGGACATTCTAATAAATTGATTTTATTATGAGTAATAAATGTTGATTTTTTTATTGACATAAATTTTGGTAACAATATTTTTAACCGGTATTTATTAATTTTTACAATAACCATTTTAGTAAATATTATTATTTAAAATATATTAGTTTCATATTTTTAAAATTTTTAAAATAATAAAAATTTATTAAATCACATTACAAAATTATTTATTCATTTATGTATATTTATGGTTAGTATGTTTAATCATCGACCATTATATAATTATTGAAGCGACCATGTAAAAGGTGGTATTGAGTAGTAGCTACATGTCCCACAACCCTACAAATGATATAGGGAAGAAGGCATGCATAGGTCATGATAAAAGTTATGAGTCAACCCAAGTAGCCTTGGCCATCGGTGGGGTAGGAAACTCAATCGTCAAACCATAAACATAGCTTCTAAAGGTAAAGGGACAGGAATGGGGATTTGAACCAACAATTGGACCTTTTTATGGGATGCTTTTCCTTTAAGAGAAAGTATGGAATCCTCTAGAAGGTTTTTAGCAATAGATTTGGGTCATAGTGCCATGAAAATTGTTTTTGGGTTAGGAGGGATGGATGGATCTGTGGAACCTAGCCCTATGCCCTAAAGAAATTCTTTAGGAACCTAGGGACAATAACATTAGCTCAAACATGGCTTTCCGATCCGAGGACATCGCTATGATGGAAACATGGACTTTCAACCACAAACAAAGCTTTTATTCATCTAGGCCAAGAAGAATGCCTTGAAAAACTACACATGGGCTCTTAAATATGTGTTTGGCTTGTGATTATAGATCTCATGCCACTAAGTAGTTCTCACTAGTACTTATGTCTCTTAGGACCATAGAAATGATTTACAGAATAATTTAATGCAGTAGGTCCTAAAAAAACATTTGAGGTGTCCAAGGTGGCCTTGACCATGATTAGGTGAAGAATCTCAAGCCTTAGACCCAAAATATAGAGATGGGGTTTGAGGGGTGAGAAAGGGAGAGAGAGAGAAAAGTGGAAAGAGAGAGTTGGAGGGTAGAGATAAAGAGAGATAGATTGGGAAGAAATACGTGGGGATATAGAGATAGATATGGTTTGGAGAGAGAGAGGGAAGAAGAGAGACATAAAGAGAGATGAAGGGAGAGGTATAGAGAGAAATAGTGACAGGGGAGAGAGGGATAGAGATAATAAGGGAGGGAGGGAAAGGGAGAGAGAAAGACCGTGAGAAAAATGGAGATAGAGAGATGGAGTGAATGGAGATTTCATTATTTTTGTGACAAAGATGTGCCATGTTTTGTCTCCTTCCCTGCAAAGGTTATCGAAATGACCTATACTAGTCAGTTTTAATTCCTATCAATAAATTTGATTTGGAAAGATAACACTGGTTTGATTTAAACTTCATAATAAAAAAACTCATCTAATTAATTTTGGTGTAGAATGGGAATAGCTATTCACTTTCTGTTGAAAATGCAGCAAGAAAATCTTCGTTTGACTTTGCCTTAGTCAAACTAGAGAAAATTCAAATTTCTATTTCCACATGAATCTTGGAGGTAGTTAACTAAGATGACATGGCACTTGTCACTCAGTTAACTCATTTAATTCCAGTTGGGGAAGCTTGAGTTCAATTCAGTATGTTTGATTGCTAATTTTCAGCAACCGATTTTTTGTTAGTTTGACTTATTGTCAGTTTAACTAGTTCTAACTGTCATAAGAGCTAGTGGAGGTCAAGTTATGGAAGTGGAACTTCAACCACACTTAGTGATCAACTAGTTATCTGATCAATCAACCCAAAATAATTGTTGGATGTAGAGAATTTGAGTTACCTAGTTTAGATGGAGATTCCAAGGCAGTGTACTATTAGTTGTAGCATATTCCCATGTGTACAGGTGATGCATGCAGTCACATGAAGAACCCTAGGGAATTGCACAATTCAATAGTGGGAAATTCTTAAATAATAGGGTCCAATTTGTGAGGGAAACATCGCAAGGAAATAAGAGCTCGGGGGGCTTAAAATTGGCTAAATGTTGGTTAGTGTAAGTTAGTTAGGCAAAGGGATAGACTATACACTTTCAGGGTGTGCTCAAGATTGAGTATGCATACATATTTCATCTCTATTATGTGATTAATGAAAGATAGTGAGTAAGGGGTTTTGACTAGTTTCTTTCCCCTAGATAAATATATGGCCATCACAATGATGGGAAGTGTATGGTACCTTGAAAGAAGTGCCTCGTTCCATATGATGAGGAACAAAGACTGTTTTAGTGATTTGGAGGAGAAGGATCTCCAAATGGATGTCAAGATGGGATATCATGGAAGGTACATCGTGACCAGGATTGGTGCAGTCACCTTCTAGAGGGAGTCGGGCTCCCCTCTTAGTCTCAAGGATGTGATTTTTTTCTGGGTCTAAAGAAGAATCTTATATATGTTTCAATTTTGGAAGACCGTGGCTATAATGTGTTCTTCAACAAAGGAAAGGAATTCCTGAGACACATAGCCACATGATAGGTGAAGAATATTGAGGTTCATGTGAAGAGCCTCTACAAGCTACATATGGAGGATTGTGATGCATTGAGCAGAAAGGCAGAGATGGTGCAGAGTCACGATGTGAGTGAATTTTGGCATAAAATACTTGGCCATTTTCATCATGGGTCTTTGGAGATCATGCAATAGATTACCACAGGCCTCCCCAAAGGAGCACTAGAGCAACAAGATACATGCAAAGCGTGTACCTTAGCGAAGTACAGAAAAGCCACTTTCCATGATTTGGACATCAAAGAACATGCAGTCCTTGAAAGGGTCCACTTTGATGTCTATGGACATTTCTCGACAACCTCCATTGCTAGACACAAATTTTTTCATATTTATTGATGACTTCTCACGAAAGTGTTGGGTCTTCTTCATGTAGAAGAAGGATGAGACTTTCTCTAAGTTATTAGAGTTCAAGGCACTTGTGGAGAAAGAAATGGGCAAGAACATGAAGGATCTCAGGAGTGATAATGGAGGTGAGTAGGTGTCGAATGAGTTTAAAAAAATCTATGCAAAAGAAGGAAATTGAGGAGTGTTGACAACACCCCACAACCCACAACAGAATGGGATTGCTAAGATGAAGAACCATAGCATTATGGGAGCAACATGGGTGATGTTGCATGACCAAATCCTACCTCTGCAATTGTGGGTTGAAGCATGCAACACAATGGTGTATTTACAAAACATGATTCCTCATCAGATTATTGGCATGATCACAACAGAGTAGGATTTCTCACGAAGGAAGCTTGATGACTCACACTTAAATATCTTTGGAGCCTCTCTTTATTTTGATGTCTCCAAAAAGTAAAGGAAGAAGTTAGGGCCTACAAAAAGAGTTGGGGGTAGTTGTGGGTTACACAAAAAGTCCCCAAAACTACCATTTTTATTTTCCATCCCTCAGAGTGACAGTTGTTTGAAGGGATGTCAAACTTGATTTATTGTTTCTCAATCCTTTTATTGGCTGAGAATAGAATTGAGAATAGAGTTCATTGTATATTTATTTCTCTTCGTGATAGATGTTGGATATGAGTCTCTTTAACAACACTCATATCATTTTATAGATACTTATATATATTTTCCCTATTTCGTTGTTTCAACACACATAACTTATTATAGATAATTATATTTTATTTTTCTTTATCTTTGTTTCTTAGTTTTGGAGAAAATCACATTCTTTTTTTAAGAAATCTCTTTTATTTTATTTCGTTTATCCTACTTTTTTTTCTTTTTATTATGATTTCCTTTTCAACCCTTACACTATTTTGAAGCAATATTATTTTGTTTTAGCAATACCTTTTAACATTATTGCTACATTCTTTTGATTCCCTACTATATCATGGGATAGCGGTATAATGATATTTTAGATGTGCTTTGGCATTTAATAATGTTATGTACAATTTTTTTTTTTTTTTTTTTTTTTTTTTTTTTTTTTCCATCTAATCATTTTTAGAAACATGAACTCAATCCTATTGTTGTATACCAATGCTCCCCCAAGCCCCACACACATACTTTTGAGGATGGACTTGAATTTTTTAGCACTTTTAGGAATGGACGCACACTTTTATGAGTAAATTATTTTTTCCAATGTACACCCTTCAATATGGGGATATCAATATCATTAGAGGATTTAAGAGTTACCTCTCATCATTAATGTCTTTAACAAGGTTACATGATAACAGAAGGAAAATTTGGAATTAGGGCATAGAGGTTGCTTGTAAGTAAAATTCTAGAGCTAGTTTATGATTCAATATTTTTTCCTGAGTGTTGATTGCTTCTAAGTTTGTAGTATCAAAAATACCCAATCACCCTCCTCTAATTCTCTTTCACTTCCATGTTCATTACCCAATCACCCTCCTCTAACTCTCTTTCACTTCCATGTTCATCAACTTGTTGCTTCATTATATTTTGCACAATTTGAAGATATTCCATAGGAACTATCAAAGTTTTTTACTCTTCTCCATATGTTCCTATATTTCCTATTACTCTAAATGTATCTTGAAAAACATATAACATACCAAGAACTCAATATCCATAAAAAGCCTCATATGGGAGCATTTTAGTATGAAAGAGATAATGGAGTCTATGTGCATAGGCTCAGATCTTTTTTGTTCCTAAGGGTGGAAATGAATCATATGGAGCCACCATTATCTTTAGAAAAAGGACAATGATGTGGCATCAATTTTAAGGCATACATAATAAGGACCTTGAAACATTATATGCTAAAGGTATGGTTAAAGTTATGTTTGATTGCACTCTAGATTTCCATTTCTATTAATATTTCATATTTTGTAAACAAAACATAGTAACATTATGTGAATATTTTCTCCTTTTGAAAATGGCCAGGCTAGGCATTGTCTTCCTTCTTCATCTCCACTTGACATTTGTCCATCTGTTGTTTTGACATGGGTCAACTTTAACTTAAGAAAAAAAGAATTAAACATATTTTTGTAAAAGGGACCATTTTGCTAAATAAATTTTTCTTATATATAAATGAATGTTATAAATAATAGTGAGGAGCTTATCATGGTAGAACTTATTAGAATTTGAATAATCTCAAATCCCTAGGAAATTGGTGGGTGGGGAGCCACATGGCAGGCATCTAATTTTTGAGATTTATTAAAAGTAATGGACCATTTTGCTAAATAACATTTGCTTAAATATAAGTGGATGTTATAAATAGTAATGAGGAACTTATCATTGAAGGAACTTATTAGAATTGGAATATTCTCAAATCCCTAGGAAACTCTCGAGCCTTCATTACTTGTTCCTTCAGCTGATGAGCCAATATGCCAAACTAGTTACATGGTTTTCCTTATCTAGCCACTTGGTTCAGTGTGATCAACCAACTTTGTAGGAAGGTCTCTGTACCTGCTTGGCCATACAATTGACAAGAAAATATGACCACGTATTGGTATGCCTTCCTCAATATATTTGTCTTGTAGATCTGGTTGGTTGTCAACCTAAAATGAGCTGACTCCTTTACCCATCTCTTCAGAATGTCTCTAGAGTTATCACTGTTGTTGGGTACACCCAATGGAGTTTTCATGATAGTCACAGGCTCTAAAATCTGATACATCTCATCATAATCTCATGCCCAAAAGGTCGCAAGTTTCATCCAATTGACACTGCTCAAGCTCATCGTCTCGAGATTAGTTTGAGAGATGATCTAGTGTATTATGTTCGCACATGGGAATGTGAGGTATCTGCATGCAATCTATTACAAGAAAGACTTGCGAACGTTCATGTACACCTGAGGGTCTTCGAGGTCTTCCTCTAAAGTGTCTGCAAATGTTTCATTGACCACTTGCCACTTCAACTTGATGTCCCTGTCTAGATAGAACTTTGTATCTTCATAGATTGGTAGACTAGAGGACACTCGCTCAACTACTGCTCCAGCTACATTTCCATCATTGTCCTATGATCCCACTCTCTAGGAAGCCATTGATCTGGTACTGCTAAGAGACGGATGAAAACATGAAAGATATGGAGACAAGCAACATGCATGGCAAGGAATCTGTTAGCGAAAACCAAAGAAAATTAGGGGAATGATGTAGCACATTCCTAGGAAATTGATGGGAAAGATTGCACAATTTCTTCTAGGAGGCTGGGTGATTCGCTGCTAGAGCTACATAATAGGTAGTCTAGGTTGTGTGGGAGGCAAGGCTAGTTGTTGGACTTGTGCAATGCGCAATCCAGACTCGCTGCTAGCTGTTGGGATTCCGCAATACACAATTCTAGCTGGGAGTGATTGTAGGCTCAGGGACTACATTGCACAATTTTCTGGGCGAGGAGTCACTGTCCCTTAGAAATGCACAAAATAGTCTTGGAGGATAGTGCTAAGTAGAAATGCACATTTCTAGAGAGGAAGGCAGAGCCTTCCTTCCCCAGATTGTGCAATGTTATCTCAGTGAAGGTAGAGTCCAGGCCATGGTTAACCTGACTCACCGATGAGAAACTGAAAGAAAATATGATAGTGAATGCATGGTGACACTAAGTGAAAGAAAAAGTGATTGACAGTGAATGGAAACATGAATGAAAAATTGAGCAAGCAGATCAACATGCATATGGGTAAAGTGATTCGCCGAATCGGCGACCATTCGTGCAAAATAGTTTCATGCATGCAACAATAGTGAGATAGTAATGAAAACTGAAACAAAGCTAGGACAAGCTAGTATGCATGAAAATGATAACAAGCATTCAAATAAATTGAGCAAACAACACTCACACAAGCAAATACACAAAAAGCGACAAAAATGCTAAAAGAAGACAAGTTGAGGCTACTTACCCATGGATAACTGAGTCGGATGTGTCGAAGAGTCCTAAGTGTGTTGTGGGATGTTAGAGCTCCAAGATCGGTATGAAAGAATGAGCTCTAATGTGTTGAATAAATAAATTTTAAGCTCATGATGCGCATGCCACAAATCTAGGAAAAAGCAACACTTGGAGGAAAGTTTCTGAAACAACTTTGCGTGTAACCTCCAGTTGCTAAAAATAGCTCCTTGAATCATGGAATGACTTTTACATGTTTCCTTTTGTAATTCTAGGAAAAAGAAAGTCATGCATTGTTTCTGAGAAAACTAGTGTCTTTTTGATTTTCTAGTCCCACTAAGATTGGCAGCTATCTTAGAAACAAACAATCAAAGCAATTTGTGATTTCCTCTATGTATGATAGACAAGAGAGAAGCAAAGGGACCAACCTGGATGTTTTTCTTGACTCCTTGCTTGATTTCTCTCTCCCTTGATAGAGATTGAAACTCCTCTCCTACTTTTCCCACTTAGAGAATCCCTGTAAAAACAGAGTAACAAAACACCATCAAAGCATCTCGATCTATCATATCATAAACAGTGCAGAATCAGAAATACATCGAATATACAATTGCATTCACAAATAACAAGATTCAAAAATACACGATTGTATGGAGGAAAACTTAAAGAATTTTCTTAAAATAGAAGGGAGAACTGCAACCCAGTTGTCTAATCCAGTATCATCCTCCTAGCATCAAAGCCCTCTTCACCTCATGAAAAGCAAGATCACTCAACAATACAATGTTTCTTCTCAAATACAAACTTTCAGCACTTCCTTACAAATTACAAAATTCTATCCTCCATATCTCTCAGATGAGGGATCCATTTATACATGTTTACAAGGGTGTGAGTCATCTCTGGGTTTTTGATTAGTTTCATTCCATTTGTAGTTCTTGCTTCCACTTGGAGATTTCTTGGATCTCTTACTCATCCCTGGGCAAATTCAGAGAGGCAAGTGTCATAGGAGAAGTTTCTAGAAGATTTCATGAGTATCCACTTAGCAAACTGTCTTGGACATTTGTCCACTCTAACTCATCGCACCCCATAGAAGGTTTCTTTAGTATGCATCGCACTTGGCTAGTGTAGGAGTCAATATGCATCGCACCCTGATCATGGAGCAGTCAGTATGGTCTAGTTTTTGCCAGTTTTGATTGGTTTTTCAGATGGAACTTTTGGGGAATGATGTAATCGGTTGACCACGATCCTTTAGGGTATGAAACAACACTTTTAGGGGTTAAATATCCCTTGGTTTATGGACATATAAGATTGGGGTTGCAGTGCCCAAATATGTTTATAACAGTTGCCCCCTAAAGCATGAAGTCGTAAATCTTTTAATGTCGGGTGAAATGCTTTATCATGAGGATCCGAGGTATTCGAACTCGAAGGTGACCTGTATAAGATACAATACAATACATCATCATCATATTATTTTCATGATCTAGCTGAGGCAGGCATTCCCATGCTCATTTTATAAATTCATTTTCATTTACATAGGACAGATAATCATCTGCAGTTGTGAACTAGTGATTCTTTATATGTAGAGTCATCATCCCTTAGCTTAGATGATCATCTGTGCAGCTTCTGTTTACATTTGATGTCTTTATATTCCTGAATATATCGCAACCCAGATGGATGAAACTAGATCCAGGGTCTTCAAACTCGTTCAATCCTTGCCTGATGTATAAGTCAATCCATTGAACAGATGTTCTGAAGTCGAACATGGAAGGACATCGCCTAATTACCAGCCAATAATGTAAGATGTTAACAAGCGTGAGAGGAATCACCGATAATGATAATGATCCTCAAGGTACTACAATACAATTCACGTGGTGTGAATATATGATTTGATGTCAAACACCATGTAAAATCTTTCGGTCGAAGGCCATTGATGTAAACTTGTCGCCGGAAGTGAAAAACTTGCCATTGAGGCATGCAACCTTCAAAGTACTAAAAGGGTTGTTTCTAAGTCAACTTCTTGGATAATGAGCTGATGTTGACAAGAAGTGACCCATCATAGGAGGGCCTTAATGTATCTACGACATGAAACATAGCAAATTATTTTTTGGAGGTAAAGATGATCTAATGATACAAGGTTCAGGAATGGCGGTCATGAAAAATGGAGGGTGAAGGTATTGTAGTGGATGAGGCATTAACTGCATGGTGAATTCTCTGAATGACTTATCTTGAACATATCAGTGACACTGAGATGGATTTGCAGCGTTAACTCCAAAAATGGATGGTATGGAGGACCAATGATGAAATGACTGGTGAATGGAATAACCCAACCTGACTCAATCAGGGTGATGGAGTGAAAGTGTCATGTTCAAGAGCGACTCACTACCAATAAAGTTCTTCAAGTTTTCTTCCCTTTTTCCCCAGTCATTGCTAATCAGTACCTCTTTATTTTTGTTAAGCTTGAGGAGGATAACATATGCTTGTTCTATAATTTTCCCTTCGGGCAAACCTGTCGCTATGTTTTAGTCAGCCTAGCGGCAATGAAAATCATTCCTGTCTGGGTGGAAAAGTTTGTCGCTATTGTTTTAATGAGTTTAACGACAAGGATAACTCGGTCATTTTCATGTTAAGAGAGTTTGAAAAGGGATGAAAAGAAAACTCCAACTGTCCTTTTTCGTAGCAGAATCCCTTAAGTCTAAAAAAGGATAAATAATATGAAAGGGATGATTTTCGATAACTTTAGCGAGCCAAAAAGAAAAGCGCACAATCTTTTTGTGGGATAATCCCTCAAGTCCAAAAAAGATTAAAATATACTGGAGGGATGGTGCTTCCAATCACTTTAGCAAGCTGGAGAGGCCAATTACTAGACAATCTTTTCATATTTAGCGAGTCTAAAAACTGTTTAAACTGGACTTGGTTTTTGAGGAACGAGTGGCATTAGGGTAGTGAACTGGTTCCAGGTAATCTTGGAACTTCTCAAAACATGGTGATGTGAAGAGGTTGGCTAACAGGACCACCCATCGCAGTTGTTCCTCAAAAGGTAAGCAATCAAGTGGAAGCGTTTGATCAGCCAAAAGGATGGAGGTGATGGCATAACACAACCAAGGCACAAAACACTGGTAACATGGCAATCACAAAGGTCATTTACTGAAGGCGGGTTTATTTTTTACTGAGCTTGAACCTTGCGTTAACATATGCTGAGTGGCGGGTTTATTTTTTAACGAGCTTGAACCTTGCGGAAACATTTCTCATTACCTGGTTTATTTTTTAATGAGCTTGAACCTTGTAGAAACATTTCTCATTGGTGGGTTTATTTTTTAATGAGCTTGAACCTTGCAGAAACATTTCTCATTTGTTGGTTTATTTTTTAACGAGCTTGAACCTTGCGGAAACATTGCTCATTGGCGGGATTATTTTTTAACAAGCTTGTACCTTGCAGAAACATTGCTCGTAGCAGTGCTCAAAGATGTCCCTCATTGGTAGGTTCATCTTTAATGAGCTTGAACTCTATGATAACATATTCTCAGCTTCCTTTTCATGTAAGCTAGGAATGAACACACTAAAAAGCTAAAAAAAGTAGAAAGCTAAGGAACTACTGAGGTTAGGTAGGATGGTTTTGCCCGCGGAACGGTTTAAACACTTCCTTTTGCTTCATCCACAATGCAAACAAAGGTGAATGGTGGATCAGACAAATCATCTAACATAAGAATTTGAAAAACTAAAAAGGTAAAAAATCTAAAAATCTAAGAAATGAAATTGGTTGTTTTTCACTTGCATACTAAGATTTGCATGCCCCCAGGCATCGAGAAAAGGAGAGTTTCCAGTGATCATATGGAAATCACTATGGTTAAGCAGGATGGTTTTAGTCAGCGATTAGACAAAACACTTACTCCTTGGCTTTGCCAACTACACAAAGGTAATTGATGTGTCAGACCAATCACTTAACGTACAGGGAAATTCATATGGTAGGATGGCTTCATCAGTGGTTAGACAAAGCACTTCCTTGGCTTCATCCATAGAGTGGACAAAAGTGAACAGTGTGGGTTGGCACTTCCAATCACATAACCTACAAGGAAACTTATCTTTTCAGTTGGGTTCTTCCGTCAAATGGACAAGGATGCATGCCCCCTAAGCTTCGTTGCATTCACCGGACTACTCGCTACAATCAGGTGGATGGAATGAATGTTGAAGAGACACTCTTGATATAAATAGACCATTTGGGGATGATGTTTGACTTGAAGCTGTGTTTGAACCACGAAATGAAAGCTGGTCAAAAATCTAGACAATTTTGCCTTCATGTGGAAAACACATCACTCGAAAGATTCTGGAAACTATAGCTTCCATGCTATAAACATAGTCACTTTCAAGAAGTAGATTGTAATCTAATGGTCCTCAGACTACCATCATGTTCAAGTGAATGGTTTTCCTTCTCAAAGTTATGGGTAATTTATGAAGGGTCCCTAACGGTCGACCGGTTCCTTTGTTAAAGCCCAACAAATTCTGTGTAACAAGCATAAGTGATGGTGAACCAAGCGCTTTCCAAGTAGTTGAGGAAAGGATACTCATTGAAGCCCCTTCATCTATGATAGTTCCAGACATGACCATTTTGTACACTTGTACTATGATTTAGAATAGTACATTAGAAGGAAGGCGGGATCTTGCTAGTCGATTCCAATCGAAGGAAGTGACTAGACTGCTTGGAATAAATGGTTGAATATGCCCCTTGAGTAATAGGAACTGCGGCATTTTCCTCCTGCTATTGAGTAATAGGAACTGGGGATTTCCCCCAAGTTCATTAGACTCTGTATTAACAAAAAGAATTTGAATGGTGTCATTCTCATCCTCTTTGGGAATTGTATCATCCGAAGGTTAACCTTTTGAAGGCAAGATTGGGTCGACTTCCATATGAACTTGTAGACTTTGGTCCAGTATGCACTTAGAAGGTTCACCCTCAACGATAGTCATTTTTACCGACGATTGAGTTATGTCAGTCAGATTTTCAATTAGTAAAGGACTTGAGGTGAGTTTCTTGTATCCAGGTGGAAGTCACTGGAGTGAAGCAGGACGGTTACGCAAGACTCTTTTGGCCTCATCCAAAAAAGGACAATGGCAAAGCTGATGGTCCCCTTCACACAATCCACATGGAATTTTGACCTTTCCTTTCTATCTAGGAACTTCATTTTCACTAGTTGATGGTGTACTATCAACATGATCACCAAAGGTTGATGACACCAGATGGTGTGAATAGGGAGACCATTCTCTCAAGATCTGCAGAATGCAAGGACAATCTCAATGAAAATGGTTTCCTCTACAAATTACACAAGGATATTTGGGAGATTTAGTGTGCGTATTTACACCAGATGATTCATGGTTGCCCCCTTGCTTAACTAACTTCTTCTTCTTCCACTTTCCTTTCTTCTTCTTCTCAGACACTTGGTTACTAACATCACTATTTTCACCAAGCAAAGAGGAAGAAGGGGAGGGAGAAACAAATTAAGAAGAAGGTGACGGGTCAACTCTAGTATCGACTGGTTGTTCGATTGCTGAGGAATTACGATATTTTGAATGACAGAGGTTGAGAATAGCCATACTAGCAAGCCAATTGTGATTTCCGAAAGGGACAATGTGGCCATATATGGAGCGCCAATATCTCCCCAAGAGGAGAAAGGATTAGGATTCCCCTAAGAAGGGATTCCTTGATGGTACTCCATTATCTTGACCTAAGATCAACGAAGGAATAGGGATGTTTTTAATGATTTCTAAAAGTTACAACAAGTTCTACGCAAAGGCCAGGATTCTGTGCTAGAAAGGTAGCCCAAATCCTAGAGTCTTTGGCACAAAACTAGCAAATTTGAACCACAGTCATTGGCTGGAAGGCCTGTGAGAGTGACTTTGAGTGGCTAGTCACTACCTTTCCCATAGCATGAGAGAAACTAGGGGTTAAGAGCTGCAGAATAGTAGTGAGACCCAGGGAGATACTATCTGAGTGGTTGACTTGTCTCCCGAGGGATCTGTTAATGATGTTGGATGACTATATGCGATGTTCCGTCAATACCACTTCCTTAAGGTGACATAGGAGGCTGAATCTGATTATAGTGGCATTTATCCTCATGTTTACCCTTGTTGGAATGGTACCTTTGGGTAGACCTAGGAAGGGGTGTTACAGATTGATGCGAGAGCATGGTTGTGCTCTCTTTGGGTCATATTTGGCGCTAGAGATATGGTGAATTTGTTGTTCATGCATGCATGTCAATTGCATGTGTGGCTCTTACGCTGACGTTCCATGTGCTTATTACAATGCATCATATTAATCATGGTAGAATTAAGGTTATCATGAGTAACTTGATGTCAATTTTATGGAATGCATCATCATGAGTATATGACTAGTTATACAATTATATGTAGCTTCATTACATTCTTGTATGTTGGGTTGCATTCTTGGTTATTTGATTATTGCATCAGTCTTATAGGTTGATTACAAGAGTTCATCACTTATGCTCGACTACATGTAGTTATGTGTATTTGTTGTTGATTATGCATTGGATATGTAGGTGGATAGTTTCATGAGGCAATGTGTATACTAGAGTATTGGTTTTTGTCATGGACGAGGGCATAACGTGTGTTGTTGATATGGCCTTGCATTGATGACTAAAACCTAGTTAGTATCATGGTTATGCATTGATGCACTTATTGTTATATGTTTATATGTTATTATGGTTATGTTGTACATGAATCATACAGACAAGGTATCCTCCCTGAGTATGCTAAGGTACATTGATTTATGGTGATTTGGTTTAGTTGACATAGTATGCCTTACAGGAAAGAGATCAAATGACCAGCAAGGTGGTAGACTACATATAATATCCCTATGAATCAAATGGGAAGCATGGTGTGGGGCACTCTTTTGACTTAGTAGACACCTTGAGAAGTCTAAAGGAGGAAATAAGGAGTTGCAAAGAAGACAATGACAAAATTGTGCAAGCACAAGAGAAACAATCAAAATTGAATGTGATATTACTTTAGAGTTTGTTAGATTTACAGTGACAGAGACCTCTTGGGATCAGCCATGGACATCAGGATAGAACTAATGCGGCATATGGTAGTAATTCTCATAGTAGACATAGATCACATAGATTTGACATTATCATAGACGACAGGTTTTTGGACACTCCGAATAGGAGGGGTGGCAAACACAGGTATTGCTCTAGTTCTGGTTCTGATATGCATCGTGATCGTCATCGTTATCATTTGTATAGGAAGAATTATAGGGATATTTTCCATATGAGTTCAAGAAGGAAAAACCACCTACCATTGATAGAGAGATGAAAAAATCGCAAAATGTAGAGGCTTGGTTTCTTGGCAGGTGGAAATTCATTAGATTGCGTGATTACTCAGAAAACATGAAAGCAACGATAGCCCTTTTCAATCTCAAAGCTAAAGTGGATATTTGGTGGAAAGATGTGAAGGATGTCAAGGACATACATGAGGATGAGTTGACCTGGCATGCATTTGAAAATCTCTTGAAGAAGAAGTACTTGTTTGATAGGTATTATGATGATAAAGCTAAGGAGTTTTATGAGTTGTGGATGGGTTCTATTATAGATGAGGAGTATACTAGCATATTTTTGGAGTTTTTGAGATATATGCCTTACCTCAAAGAGGAGAAGGCAAAGGTTTAGAGATTCATCAGTGGATCTCCAGTTGCATATAGAGACTAGATTGATTTCGGTGAGCCTAGATCGTTGGAGGAGGCCATCCGAAAGTTGAAGCATTGTTACGAGTAGTCAAAGCACAAAGTTGAGCCTAAATGGAATTTGAAAAGAAACAAAAAATCTAAAGGAAAATGGCCACCAATGAGAGGAAGATCTCATGAGGCAAGTGAGAAAAATAATGCAGTTCCTTACAAGAAATTCAATAAATCTGAGAAGGGAGATGGAGAGAAGAAAGCTATAGGCGGTGGTAAGGAACCATTGCAGTGTTGGATATGTGGTAAGGATCATCATAAGAGGGATTGCATGTAGTATCAGAGTGGTGGTAGACTCCAAATCTAGAGTTCTCAAGAGGCACATATAGTTGGTGATGTTGGTAATATCATTCCTCAGATTTATGCACCTGTGGACAATAGGCAGGTGGATCATCAGGCATTAATCATTGAGATGGATGGTAATCTTTGTGATCAAGTTGTTTCTATTATGATTGATCCTAGATCTATCTATAGTTATATTAATCCAGACCTGGTGGATAAGTGTGGGTCGAGAAAATAAGTGCATGAAATATCTTAGTTGGTATAGTTGGCTACAGGTATGAAGAAGCGAGTACACCATTGGGTAAGAGCTTGTGCATTTGAGTTAAATGGTATGCCTACAACAATGCATTTGTATGTATTGCAATTGGGATTGTATAGTATGCTTTTATGTATGGATTGCCTATACCTTCAAAGAACCAAAGTGGATTTCCTTGACAAGGAAAAAAGAAGCCTACTTCAGTGAGGATGGTTACCACTATGTAGGCTAAGAATAGTTGCAAAAAAGGTTTTGTGATGTTTGTAGTACACATTTCCAGTGACAAGGGTAAGGAGGTGGAGGATGTTGATGTGTTGAGAAGGTACTCAGTATTGGAGAAGTTTTGGGATGTATTTTCTAAAGACATTTTAGAGTTTCCACCTCACAAGGAGGTAGACGTTTCTATTAAGTTAGTGCATGGGGCAACTCTAGCATCGAAAGACCTTATAAGATGAGCACACCTGTAGGTTTTAACCACGTACAGAAATTACCTGCATACGAATTCTAAATCATAGAAAAATAAACAATGCGAGAGCATAACACATAAAAAGACATATGCACAGAGATTTTCCCCTAGATCCCAAAACCGAGACTACCAGCTTGATTTTTCATTATATTCCTTTCAATGTTACAATACATATTTATACATGCCGAAGCATCCAATACCATGGACCAAAAAACCATCACGTCCAATACCATGGACCAAAAAACCATCGATCTAATACCATGGACCGAGAACCATCGCGTCCAAAAAAACATGTGCGAAAATATGCACAAAACCATAGGTGGGTCCGCCCAACCTAACATAGGGTCCAAAACCAAAATTTTTCGGGGCGCTGCCCTGGACCCCATAAACTAGGGTTACAGGTACCCCTCAAACCCCTTGTTAACTATGTGGAAAGAATATAACACAACCCAACATCCCACTTGTTGTTTTCTTTCCACAGGGGGCCACAGGAGAGCTTAGTCATTTTTCCAGCGCTGAAACACCCATTGTTTATCTACACCAAGAGAACTTCTGAGAGCTCACAGATTTTGTCAATGCATCTACAGTATTCTTCAAAGTGTCCACCTTTACCAGCAACACCTTTTTGTCTTCTATCATATCCCTCACAAAGTGATACTGAACATCAATGTTCTTTGTCTTTGAATGATAAGCATGGTTCTTTGCAAAGAAAATTGCACTTTGGCTGTCACAGTCTATTCTTATAAGTCCCTGTACTAACCCCATACTTGAACACAATTTCTGCAACCAAACTGCTTCCTTGTTTGCATGAATGACTGTCATGTATTCTACCTTTGTAGTTGATAATGCCACTATAGATTGTTTCTTACTCATCCAACTGACTGCACCTCAAAATAGGTTAAACACATACCCACTTGTAGATCTTCTCTGATTCAGATCTCCAGCCCAGTCTGCATCAACAAAGCCACCAATATCCAACACTCTGTCCAATCATGGTCTTCCTTGGTAGCACAAACCATAATCACTAGTGCCACGCAAATACCTGAAAACCCGCTTCACTGTTGTCCAGTGCTCCTTCC